>CM072667.1:46700164-46712664 GCA_036884735.1 Huso huso | reverse complement strand
ACTAGCTTGCAGGACGGCTAAACCTGTCAACAAAACAAAACAACGGACTATCTCTCTTTTAAACCCTGCACCTGGCTCTAATTTACAATGTGAACCAGGTGCGGGTGATAATTAACAATAAAGAAAATAATTAAATTAAACAAATGTGCATTTGCACATGTTTTTTTTTTTTTTCAGCAGGGAAACATGTAATCCTCTCTCTGCTTACAGTAATATTTATATATATATTATATATTATATCTGGACAGTATTAAACCTTTTTTGCATATTTCCATTGGAATATGATATCGCTTTTATATCCTCTGTATCAATGAACTTGCAGTCTTCTTGGATGTGTATCTTTGCATGGAATATGCAGAGTGCTTTCCCGTTATTTAGGAATGTTATTATACACACACACACTGCTGTGCAAACGTTCAGGAGTACAATATATATCGATGTTATGAGCATCAACAATTTACTTTGTTATTAATACAGCTTCATTTGGCTGAGAAGAAACCAAGCTTGTCATTTAGAAATCTTTAATGCACACCGATCAGAATCTTCAAAAACTTATGTTGGTTGATTCTATGGTAGTAACCTGTAAGTTTCCACAGTTGGGTAGTGCATTCAAAGCAAAGATACTACCATGAAGGCCAAGAAGCTTTCAAAACAACTCCAGGATAAAGTTGAGGAAAGGCACAGATCAGGGGAGGGGTATAAAAAGATTTTAAAAGGCACTGAATATCTCTTGGAGCACAGTCAAGTCGACCATTAAGAAATGGAAGGTATACGGCACCACCCAGAATCTGCTTAGAGCAGGCTGTCCTCCCAAACTGAACAGCCAGATAAGAAGGGCATTGGTCAGAGAAGCCACCAAGAGGCCAATGACAACTCGGAAAGACCTACAGCGTTCCATGGCTAAGATGGGAGAAACTGTCCATGTGTCAACAATAGCTAAGGTACTCCACAAATCTGGCCTGTATGGAAGAGTGGCAAGAAGGAAGCCATTTCTGAAAAAAGCCCATGTAAAATCCCACTTGGAATTTGCAAAAAGGCATGTGGGAGACTCTGAAAAGATGTGGCAAAAGATTCTGTGGTCCGATGCAACAAAAATTGAACTATTTGGCCTAAATGCAAAGTGTTATGTCTGGCGCAAACCCAACACAGCACATCACCCAGGTAACACCATCCCTACTGTGAAGCATGGTGGTGGCTTTTCATCAGCAGGTTGGCCTGGGTGTCCTGGGCTCACCGCGTACCAGCGACCCCTGTAGTCTGTCCGGGCCCCTGCGGGCTTGCCTATAAGCTGCCTAGAGCTGCGTTGTCCTCCGATGCTGTAGCTGAGGTGGCTGCACGGTGAGTCTGCAGTGTGAAAAAAAGTGGTCGGCTGACGGCGCACGCTACGGAGGACAGCATGTGTTGGTCTTCGCCACTCCTGAGTCAGCGCAGGGGTGGTAGCGGTGAGTTGAGCCTAAAAATAATTGGATATGCCAAACTGGGAGAAAATAATAAAATAATTGGCGATTACTAAATTAAAAAAATAAAATTATATATATGAATGAGACTGAGCCATCTGTGAGGTAGAGAAAGGGGCATGGTTAATCTCGTTTTAAATCTCGCAAGCGGAGTCTCCAATAGAAATGTAGGAATGTGCTGTCATTCAGTAGTTGGGGCGGGTTTAAAGGTTGGGCAGCAGTGTGGAGTAGTGGTCAGGGCTCTGGACTCTTGACCAGAGGGTCGTGGGTTCAATCCCAGCTGGGGGACACTGCTGCTGTACCCTTGATCAAGGTACTTTACCTAGATTGCTCCAGTAAAAACCCAACTGTATAATTTTTAAAGGCTAGCGCAACCTCTGCATTCTCTGCCGGTTTCTGGGTTTTAAATTTTAATTTCAGTTTTACCAAAAACTGACTGGACGTCAAAAACAGATGAAAGAGTCTGAATCCGAACTGATCATAATTGACTTGTATCACTAAAAGAAACTAAAAAAAAAGCCTATACTTTAGACAATCTAGATAAATAGTTCAATACAGAGCCGTTTCAGGTTGGGCAGCATGAATGGTATGCCCTAAAGTGTCCTTACCATCACTAGCGGGAGGCTCAGACTCTTTTAGCTGCTCTTCCTCAATTTGGCCATCACTGTCTGCCTCTAACTGCAGGTCTTCTGGCTCGGTCACCACTTCATACTCCAGGAACAGAAATTTATGGTCCAGCAAAGATACACCCACTACACCTAAATGCAACAACAATTACAGTATGTATTTTTACTGTAGGCTGGTCTTTTTCTTCTTTTAGACCTCTCAGATTCCTTCAAGGTACTGATTGTCAACTCCTCAATACATGATCAAAGCACCTTAACTCACGGAGGGAATTACATCTAGGTTAAACCACCCAAAACAAACTCATTACTTATTTTCTGGTTTCCCTGGTTTGTTTATATTTTTTTACAGGACAAGAACATTTTGATCACATTTTAAAGTATTTTGGATCTAGAAATATAGATAGACAACAATCTCATAAAATTATTTATTAAATTAACAGAAGGCCTCTACATAAACGACCTCAAACATTTAAGGCTACCGGTATATTAATAACAATAAAAGGAGACATTTATTGATTGTTAATGTACTATACATACCATTTTTTGAGCATTCTTTTTTATGTCCCGCTTTCCAGTCAACTGTCTGGTGCTCCCGGCTACAGTAATTGGCACTGTGACACCTAGAACATGACTTAGGTCCTAAACAGCCACACACCCTGCACAGCTTTACTCCAGATCCAAGCTGTAGTATCTCACTGTCAGTGCTGTGTATGTCAGCAGCCTCTTCTTCCACTGGGGGGTCATATGAATAGAAGTCATTCTTTCTTGGTAGCTGACTTCTGTATACTGGAAATAAAAGACCAAATACTGATATTCCACAAAATAATTTATAACAATAACGTACAAAATGCATTCTCTTTTAAATATGGCCAAAGGAAGAATTAAAGTATACTGCTGCATGTTTAATGTTGCTATCAATTTTAGGTTAGCCAAATTATTTCATTTGTGTACTGCACTGGAAAAAATATTCGAGGACATGTAATATTAGCGGAGAATGTAGTTGTATTTGTATTTATTGACTGCATACGTGTTGTGTTTTATATTATATTATACATATATAAAGTAAACATTTTAACACAGTAACCAAGTCTAAAAGTGTTGCTGACAATATAATTGTCAAACATTACAAACTAAAAAGCACTTATCCAGTCCACGTAAAATAAAATAAAAAGGTTTACTTTATGTGTTATGGTTTTTTTTCTTACTGTGAAATGTGTTAGACCATCTAAAATTCGTACCAATGCGTGCTATTTAATTTTACTTACCTTTAAAACAGCGACTGTCGTTGTGTGAATAGCATGCGGTATTTTTACAGCAAAACACGAAGCATGTTCGATGAAAGCTTCGAGCCTGTCGGGGAATCGGAGCGTAAACCTGCAGAAGAAAAGCTGAAGGCTGCCCGCACTTCAAACAGCAGAGCTCGCTAGGACTAGGAAGGCCCGACTGACTCAGCCACGCTGGTCTTCCGCCAACTTTACTGTGAAATTGTTTACTTCGAAGGCAAAATGACTCTGATTCCTCCACAAAGCCAAGCTCCACTCCGTTCACATTCTGATCACATTCGTTTTTAGCCATCTCTCTGTTCAAGTTATGTAAATAGACCCAACTCCACGTGGGAATCTCCACTATCTCAGCAATTCTACCCGCTGTACTGCCCGCAAGACAACAAAAAACATGAACGTAATGGATTAAAGCAGGACATAGCTATTGGTTGCAGAGCTTGCTGGGCCGGCCAATAGCTATGTCCTGCTGTAAAACTGCAAGAGGTACAGATGATGAGCGCCCTCTAACGTCCTTCTACAACATCTTCGTCTCAAGATACATTCCCATTTTCCAGTAGTCAGTGTGTATTTTTTTTTTCCAGTGCCAGTGCTTCAGCTGTAAATATAAATAGGTTCAGATAATCTTTCCTTCTACAAATCTCTCTCTCTCTCTCTCTCTCTCTCTCTCTCTCTCTCTCTCTCTCTCTCTCTCTCTCTCTCTCTCTCAATTCAATTCAATTCAAAGTGCTTTATTGGCATGACTTATTTTTTCCACAGTGTTGCCAAAGCAAATACATACATATTATGAACAGATGCATATATATACAGACAAGGAACAATGATAACAAAATAATAATAAATAAAATAGAAGATAAATAATAGTAATACAGAAATTGAAATATTGAAATAATAATATTGAAACTATTAAATTGTGCCGTCACTGCGTGCCCCTCAAGTTGTGGCAGGTGGCTACATATTTGGCAGCCAGTGGAGCTGTGTGTCCCTCCCCTAGGAGGACAGCAAGTTTCTCTGAGTCTGCCATTTGTCTGAAAAGAGGATATTTTTCTTGTATTTTAATGAAGAATGATTCTCTGATATGGCTGTATTTTTTTACAGTGTAGGAGAAAGTGCATCTCAGTTTCCACCTCTCCTGTCTCGCAGTGACCACAGAGCCGATCTTCTCTGGGCAGCCAGGTCTGCCTGTGTCTGCCTGTCTCTATGGCCAGGCTGTGGTCACTGAGCCTGTACTTGGTCAGGATCTGTCTCTGCTTCGTATCTCTGACAGTGGAGAGATACTCTGCTAGGCTGTAGTTTCTTTTTAGGGCCCGATAGCAATCAAGTTTATTTTGGGATTTTATTTCTGTGTCCCAGTGTTCCAGATAGGAGTTTTTGTTTTGTTTTATAATTTGGTTTACTCTGATTGGGGGCTGGTAAGCAGTGCTGACCTGAAGCTGGTTGGAGTTAGTATTGGAGGGGGACAGTGTGATGAGCTTCAAAGCCAGCTGGCATAGGGGACTCTTTTCAGGGCTGAGCTCTTGGGTCTGGAGGGCCTTGTACTGGAGTGAGTCAGGTTCACTTTTTTCAAGGTGCAACCAGAATTTGAGTGCTCTTTTCTTTATATTAATAAGAGCTGGGTATCGGCCTAATTCTGCCCTGCATTTTGGTGTATTTCTTTGCACCTGCAGTGTATTCTTGTAAAGTTCAGCATGCAGGGTTTCGATTGGGTGTTTGTCCCATTTAGTGTAGTCTTGTTGACTGAGTGGACCCCATACCTCACTTCCATACAGCGCAATGGGCTGGATAACACTGTCAATTAATTTTAGCCAGATTTTGACAGGTATATTTATTTTATAGAATCTCCTTTTGATGGCATAAAAGCTCTGAGTGCTTTTTGCTTTTAGTGCATTCACTGCCAGGTTAAAACTGCCTGACGACTGATGGTCAGACCCAGGTAAGTGTAGCTGGTGCTGTGCTCTAGGGTGGTGTTGCCGAGTGTAAAGTGACATCTGTTTCCCTGAGATCTGGCCTTTTTTGAAAAAAAAAATCATTATATTGGTCTTTTGAGGTTTACTGCCAGGGCCCAGGACTGACAGTACTGCTCTAGCAGTGCCAGGCTCTGCTGCAGCCCCTGCTCTGTGGGTGACAGCAGGACCAGGTCATCTGCGTAGAGCAGGAACTTGACTTCAGTGTCATGTAATGTGAGGCCAGGGGCTGCAGACCGCTCCAACATCGTTGCTAACTCATTGATGTAAATATTGAACAGTGTTGGACTCAGACTGCAGCCCTGCCTCACCCCCCGCCCCTGAGTGAAGAAATCTGTCCTTTTGTTGGCAATTTTTACTGCACATTTGTTTTCTGTGTACATTGATTTTATTATATCATAGACTTTACCCCCACACCACTTTGAAGAATTCTATAATATAAACCTTCATGCCAAATTGAATCAAAGGCTTTTTAAAGTCAATGAAGCAGGCGAAAATTTTGCCTTTTACTTTTTTGGTGTACATGTTTATCTATTAGGGTGTGCAGGGTGTAAATATGGTCAGTTGGCCCGTAGGAATCCAATCTGACTCTTACTCAGGACATTGTGTTCGGTAAGGAAGGCCAGTATCCGGCTACTGCAGAACACCTTCCCAGGTTACTGCTCACACAGATGCCCCGGTTGTTGTTCGGTCGAATTTGTCTCCACTCTTGTGAACTGGGGATATAAGCCCTTGGTTCCAGATGTCAGGGAAGTAACCAGTACTTAGTACCATGTTGAACAATTTAAGCATTGCCTCCTGTAATTTAGGGCTGCTGTGTTTTAGCATCTCAGTACAGATGCTGTCAGGGCTGCAGAGCTTTTCCAGGTTTAAGTGCCTGGAGCTTCTTTGTTAATTCTTGTGGGGTGATTGGAGCATCAATTGGATTTTTGGTTATCTTTAATTGATTTTCTAGTAAGTTAAGTTTTTCTCTAGTTTCATTTTGTGTATCTGTTAGATCTTTTTGGGATATCTTTATAAAGGTTTTCAAAATAATTTTTCCAGGTTGTTCCATTTTGTATTGTCAGTTCTTGTTTTTTTTGTTGAGTTTAAATTGTTCCACATTTCCCAGAACTGTTTTTTGCGACAGCTTGTTCTATGTCAGTGAGGGTTTTGTTGATGTGTTTTTGTTTTTTCTGTGTCAGGGTGTGTTTGTAGTATTTGAGGGTCTCACAGTACCTCCGGCGAAATCTGGGTTTTGTGGTTGATGGTGTTTTGATTGGATAATTTTCTTAGGTTTGTTCGAATAGATTTACACTCGTCATCAAACCAGCTTTTGTTTGTGTTTTTGTTTCTGCTGTATTTTCTTTTTGTTCTTTTTAAGATTTGCCATTGTGGCTGCATTCTCAAATATCTTATTGATGTCTTTAACTGCCAGATTTAGTCCTGACACATTTGGTTGATATTGTGTGTTGAGGAAAGTGTTCATGAGGTTAGTTATTTTAGTAGAACTGATTGCCTTGTTAAATTCCTCTGCACTATTTGAAGCCCATCTGTATGTTTGATTCAGATTGTACAGCTTACTGGGCTATGTCTGTGCGGTGCAGACTGACCTGTCCTTTTCAGGAAACAGTGATTTGATTGTGGTCCGATAGAGGGGTTTGTTGCCTGACAGTGAATGCATTAAGAGAGGAGGGTCCATGTCAGTGATGGCATAGTCGACTACGCTTGTCCCAAGAGCTGAGCAAAACGTGAACCTCCCTAAAGAGTCCTCTGATCCTGCCATTAACGATGTACAGACCCAGGGCTTGACAGATGCACTAATTCTCTCCCGTTCTTGTTTACGACAGGGTCAGGGTTGTTTCTCTGGATTGTGCCTGTTACCCTGGGAGTTTATACAGTCAGGCTCTGAGCCTGTCCTGGCGTTGAAATCCCCACAGAGCAGCACATTCCCTGGACCTGGAAGTATGATCTCTGTGTGGAGGTGTTAAAATATTCTTCATTATAATAGGGGATTCAGAAGGGGCGTGTATGCTGCACACAGGTAAATATCATTTTCACACTGGGCTAATCCCTTGTTAATTTTGAGCCATGTGTGTTTGGCCCTGTTTGACTGGGCTGATGTAGTTGGCGAGCTCCCTCTGTACCACACTATAATCCCCCTGAGTCCCTGCCCTTACTCAGTTTGATAGAGGGCACTATTACCTCCTGTAGCCTGAGGGCAGTGGGTGATCACGTCTGTGTGGCACCACGTCTCTAACAAAATGAGAACGTCTAAATTATTTACATTTTAATAAACTCAGGGTCTGTGCTCTTCAGCCCGAAAGCCGAGGAATACAAACCCTGTATGTTCCAACAACTCACTGAAAAAGATCTCATGTTTATTTTTATTTATATATATATTTTTTTTTGTTTGTTTTTTTTATACTTCTCTCTTCTCTCTCTCTCTCTCTCTCTCTCTCAATTCAAATTCAAATTCAAATTTTAAAAAATGCTTTATTGGCATGACAAAACAAAATGAAATTGAGTTTTGCCAAAGCAATTCAACAATGAACATTATTACAAAACAGTCCAGACAATACAATACAACAACAGCCCTCACCTTTCCCTCCCTCCCTCCCTCCTTCTCTATATTTACAGTGGACATGGGTGTGCATGAGTGCCTGGTCCCCGTGCTCCAGGGTGTCTACACCAGGGTCTGTCTCTCTGTCTCTCTGTCTCTCTGGGTGTGGCAGGCAGCTACATACTGGGCAGCTAGCTCTGCTGTCTGGTGCTCTTCTCCTAATAGAACTGGCAGTTTTTCTAAGTCAGAGAGCAGCTGGAATGTTGTGGCCTGATTGGCCAGTTTGGGGAAGTACGTGTCCCTGATTAGCTTATATTGGGGACAGTGTAACATGAAGTGCATTTCTGTCTCTACTCAGGGGCCCGTGATTTAAAGGGGCCCGGGTGGATGGGATAGATGCATATATTTTTTATTTAAAATAAAGATCTGCAACACAAAAACAATTGCCGGTTTTCATGCAGCTGCTGCCCTGTACACAGCGCTGTCCCCCATAGTAACAGTGACAGTTTACCAGAGCGCTGCAGAATGAATCGATATGCATAATATGAAAACATAATATGAAAACAGTCAAAACTAGTATTGTTGAACAGGAAGAATGAATCGATGACTCAGATCATCAGCAACATCAGCCTGAGTATACTAGTGTTCTGTAGTGTGACGTCTCAACTCTGAAACGTAGAGCATGGTATTTCGGATCGTTCCTAATGTTGTACCACCTTACATTATGGATTACAAATACAGATCAGGAGCTCAGAAACTGAGAGAAAAACAAGATAAACAGCCCGACTTGAAAAAAGTAAGAAGCGTAATTTGTTTGAATGTGGGGTTGGGCCTAAAGAAGATCAGGCAGAACCACTAGTTACTACAGGTGGTCGTTCAAAGCAGACCGTTGAGAAAAATACGTCAGATGATGATGATATTGATATTGTTGAAACAACTGATCACATCGTACCTTATGGTAATACAGCCGATGGAAAGTTCGTAAGACCCCCATCAAACAATTACTATAAACAATAACAATAAGCGTAACAAAGTGAAAACGTCAGTTTTAAGTATTTTTGTCTTATAAATTCAAACTTCAAAGAAAAGTGAAAAAATAATTCCCCCGATATCAACACACTCTTTGTAGTCTGTAAAATATTTAGTTGCAATTTAGTTTAAATCAGAGCAATATCATTTTAAATAATGTCCTTTATTTTCCACAGTCTTTGACGTGAAATACCTGCGCATGCATGACGTGTGCATGTCATTGACTGCATAAATATATACTGTATATATATATTTTTTTTATCTTTCATTGATTTATTGATTATTAGGGGAGACTCTGTCTTGTTCATACAAGGGACATTTTGAAACAGTGTTGATGAAGACTATTATTTAAATGCAGATGACTGTAGTACACGATTGCAATGGGAATGTCAGATCATATGGTAATATGTATATCACTGTGTGCATTATTACATATTGTAACGGCGGGCGCCACCCACTTCTCCTAGCAAGGACTTTCCATGATCCCTTGGCTGGGGAGTTTCCCCACAGCTGCCAGGCAGGGAGTTTCCAGGATCCCTGGGCTGGGGAGTTTCCCCACTGCTGCCAGACAGAGACTTTCCAGGATCCCTGGGCTGGGGAGTTTCCCCACAGCTGCCAGACAGGGACTTTCCAGGATCCCTGGGCTGGGGAGTTTCCCATCACCATCTGCCTGTACTTTCCCTCACCAACTGTCAGGCAGGGTATTTTCAGCCATGTGCGGATTGGCTGGGGCGGGAGCTGCCTCCCTCCAGCTCCCCTATAAAAGGGGCTGTGAGCAGGACCTCGGGGTTAGCCTGGAGAAAGAGGAACTGTTACAAGAACCTGGATTGTTTAAACTGGTTATTTTGTTCGATTTATTTGTGTGAGAATAAACCAAGTGTTTACTTTAAACAACTCTGTTTACGTTCCTTCTTGACATTGCCACATTGGTTTTAGAAGTGGGATGTGGAGACCAGTCAAGAAGGAACCTGGAGAGCAGTCGGAAATGCCCCCACTGGAAGGATGGGGACCGCTGGCCGAACAGGCAGCAGAGGGCAGTAAGCCATCAGACCCTGGGACTGCATCCAAAGGGGGATGGGCAGCAGCTCACTGGGAAAGTGGACTGGGATGCATTTCATGCCCAATTCAATCTGGTGGTCTGCCTGGAAAGATGGACAGAGGAGGAGAAAGTGTTTGGCAGAGGATGCGCTACCCTGCCTGCTCACTCTCGCTCAGACTTCAGGGCACTGAGTCAGGTGCTCCGGAGCCGGTTTGGCAGCAGCCAACAGCCAGGGCTGCTGCGCAATGAGCTCCGGGGAAGGACTCGGAAGCCTGACTGGCTCCCCGAGGTCGTCGCTCTTCTCAGGGCGGTAGCGACCCAGAGCTCGGGAGTCAGTCCGCGATCACCCCTCTTGTGCTGGAGATGTTGACAGCCTTGCCATCGGCGAGCTGAGTGTCCAGAGAGTCGCTGTGCTGTAAACACCAGCAACCCTCGGACAGCATCGGGAAACGCCCAGGGGTCCGCTTAACTGGGGGAAAGTGGACCCCGCAAAGAAACCCTGACACAGTGGAGCAGGATCCCTCGGTGATAGTGGTCGGGAGGACCACCGTGGACGACGATTGCCACGGCATAGTCTCTGTGGAGGGAGTGACCTGCACCGCCTTGGTGGATACCGGTTCAACAATAACCATCGTGAGGTCAGAGGTCTTGAAAAGGCGTAAAGGGAGACTGTGACTGATGGAGGGAACCACTGCCCGGGTATGGACTGTGACGGAGCAGCTGGTGCCGATGGAGGGAAAAGGAAAAGTGACGATCCACATTAGGGAGCTGTTGCTAAAGCACCCCGTGTGGATTGCCCCAGTCCAGGATGCTTGCATTCTTGAACTGGATTTCCTCCGTCGCATCAGGGCCAGGGTGGACTTACGGGCGGGGGTGTTGCGTATTTCTGGAGGACCAGCCCTTACCCTGGCTGGACCTAGAACATTGGGTCCGTCGGCCGAAGGAGCGCAGCCACGTTGGTATTCAGCCGGCCACCTGACACAGAGGTACTTCCCCCTGGACCCGAGTACTCCAGGACCAGCTGGACACTGCCCACGACTTTGCCCGAGTGCAACTCCAGGCAGCAGGCTGCCGCCAGAAATGGAACTATAACACTCGTGTGAAGGGGAGGCCGTTTCGGGCAGGGGAGCTGGTTTGGGTATTTCAGCCCCAACGCAGGCGGGGCCGTTGACCGAAACTGGACAGCGCCTAGATGGGGCCCTGTCGGGTGTTGGAGCCTCTGGGAGAGGTAATCTACTGGGTCCAGATTCTCCGTGGTGGCCGGAGGGTGGTGCTCCATCGCGACCGGCTTGCTCCCTGCCGTGCACCGGCCAGTGATGTGCAGGGGACCGTGGACGCACCTGCTGGTCAACCCTGCGGCCTGCCTGCCGGAGCCACCCCACCAGCGGACTCTCCCAGTTCGACAGCTACTTTGCAAAGAGATGTTGCACCAAGGCTACAGAGGGTGAGAACCAGACCCCGCCATTTTTGAGATTGACGAGCCTCTCGGGACGACGAGGACTAGAGGGGGGGCTGTGTAACGGCGGGCGCCACCCACTTCTCCTAGCAGGGACTTTCCAGGATCCCTGGGCTGGGGAGTTTCCCATCACCAACTGTCAGGCAGGGTATTTCCAGCCATGTGCGGATTGGCTGTGGCGGGAGCTGCCTCCCTCCAGCTCACCTATAAAAGGGGCTGTGAGCAGGACCTCGGGGTTAGCCTGGAGAAAGAGGAACTGTTACAAGAACCTGGATTGTTTAAACTGGTTATTTTGTTCGATTTATTTGTGTGAGAATAAACCAAGTGTTTACTTTAAGCAACTCTGTTTAGGTTCCTTCTTGACATCGCCACAATATTATTATAGTTATCCATATCACACTGTATGACATTTCCCCAATAATAATGAATCTCAGTAGCTGAAAAAAAACATATGAGGAACATTTCTATGTGACTGGGTTCAGAAAATAATGATGAGGATTATTTAAATCAATGTGTAGGAGCTTCCCAGGAGCTGAAATGTATTTATTTGAAAAAAAAAAACACTAATATTATGCCTTGATTTGATTAAACTGTCATTATTTAATAGATTGTTTAAAAAAATTATTATTAGGGGGCTCCCGAGTGGCATATCCAGTAAAGGCGCTCCACGTGGAGTGCAGGATGCGCTCTATAGTTTGGATGTCGTGAGTTCGAGTCCAGGCTATTCCACAGCCGACCGTGGACGGCAGCTCACGGGGTGGCGCACAATTGTCCGAGCGTCGCCCGGGGGGAGGGAGGGTTAGGTCGGCCAGGGTGTTTACGGCTCACCGCGCACCAGCGACCCCTGTAGTCTGGTCAGGCGCCTGCGGGCTTGCCTGTAAGCTGCCCAAGAGCTGCGTTGTCCTCCAACGCTGTAGCTCTTGGGTGGCTGCATGGTGAGCCCGCAGTGTGAAAAAAAGTGGTCAGCTGACGGCACACGCTTCAGAGGACAGTGTGTGTTCGTCTTTGCCCTCCCGAGTCAGCGCAGGGGTGGTAGCGGTGAGCTGAGCTTAAAAAAATAATAATTGACCATTCTAAATTAGGAGAAAATAATAAAAAATAATTGGC
>CM072667.1:46477664-46697664 GCA_036884735.1 Huso huso | reverse complement strand
GCCTTGCAAAAGTATTTAGACCCCTGACCAATTCTCTCATATTACTGAATTACAAATGGTACATTGAAATTTCGTTCTGTTTGATATTTTATTTTACAACACTGAAACTCAAAATCAATTATTATAAGGTGACATTGGTTTTATGTTGGGAAATATTTTTAAGAAAAAAAAAAAACTGAAATATCTTGCTTGCATAAGTATTCAACCCCTGTGCTGTGGAAGCTCCCAGTTTACACCGATGAAAGAAATTGCCCTAACACAATTACCTTACCATTGGCCTCAACCTGTGAACCATTAAAGTTGCTGTCACATTTTCTGGATAAAAAACCCACTGTTGAAGGATCATTGGTCAGGCTGTGAATCTGAAGGAAAATGAAGACCAAAGAGCATTCTACAGAAGTTAGAGATAAAGTAATACAAATGCATAGATTAGGGAAAGGGTACAAAATAATATCCAAGTGTTTGGATATCCCAGTGAGCACAGTTGGATCAATAATCAGGAAGTGGAAGCTGCATCACACCACCCAGGCACAGCCAAGAAAAGGCCGTCCCTCAAAACTCAGCGCTCAAGCAAGAAGGAGATTTGTGAGAGAAGCCACAGAGAGGCCAATAACTTTGAAGGAGCTACAGAGTTCAGTGGCTGGGAGTGGAGTAATGGTGCACCACTCAACCATATCAAGAGCTCTGCATAACACTGGCCTGTATGGGAGGGTGGCAAGAAAGAAGCCGTTACTCAAAAAGTACCATCTGAAAGCACGTCTGGAGTTTGCCATAAAGCATGAGAGTGACCCAGCTGCGTTGTGGGAAAAGGTTTAGTGGTCAGATGAGACCAAGATAGAGCTAAAAAACTGAAGCTTGGGAGGAAATTCACCTTTCAGCAGGACAATGATCCCAAGCACAAAGCCAAAGCAACATTGGAGTGGCTCAAGAACAAAATGGTGAATGTCCTACAGTGGCCCAGTCAAAATCCTGATCTCAATCCCTTTGAGAATCTGTGGCACTATTTGAAAATTGCGGTCCACAAACGTCCTACCAACCAACCTGAACAACCTGGAGCAAATCTGCCAAGAAGGATGGGCCAAAATCACTCCGACACTGTGTGCAAAGCTGGTACATACTTACCCCAAAAGACTTAAAGCTGCTATTGCAGCGAAAGGTGGCTCTACCAAATATTAATGTGCGGGGGTTGAATACTTATGCAAGCAAGATATTTCAGTTTTTTATTTTTCTTAAAAATATTTCCCAACATAAAACCAATGTCACCTTACAATAATTGATTTTGAGTTGCAGTGTTTTAAAATAAAATATCAAACAGAACGAAATTTCAATGTACCATTTGTAATTCAGTAATATGAGAGAATTGGTCAGGGGTCTGAATACTTTTGCAAGGCACTGTATATATAATTAGGGCTGTCAATTAATCACAGTTAATTTCTTTGGAGATACACCAGGCTTTTATCAGCATCTAGTTTGTTTGTGCGCTGCACCGATTGCTCCTGACTTCCCCTGGTAACAGAGGGGCGGGGAAGTGTGTGCAGAAGAAAAACCTCCCGCTTTGCAGTAAGTGTCTTTCTTTCTGTCACAGCTGATGTGAGGCAGTGAGATGCGATGTAACAAAAGAATCCTACAGAATGTAGCATCGCCTGTTTTATACAGAATAGTCTTCTCATTGGCGAAATTCCTATTGCAGGTACTTTTTTAAATACATGCTTATATATTTATATATCAGTCAATAAACATTTCTTTTGTTTTAAAGTATGTTGTGTTTGGATTATATGGCAATATTATATATATATATTGTAACGCCCCGGCACTCACTCGGGTTCGTTGCCCCTTTAAAATTACGACCCAGCACACAAGAAATGGAGTTTTTAAGCGCTGACGCGCTAATTTTTAATAAACACAACAAAATAAACAAACACAAAATAAACACCTAGCTCCTCTTGGAGCGCTTACTACACAAGTTTTTCCCTCACTACCTTGCAGGACGGCTAAGCCGTTTACCTGCTAGTAAAAACCAAAACCACACGGGTTAACACCGCACTTACGACTGCTCGGAAGCAGAGCACCTTCCTTCTGCCTCCTTCTACTCAGCAGCCCTGTGCAGAAAAGCTGCACGTCTTAAATACCCCGCGCCTGGCATTAATTTACAATAAATCTCAGTTGCGGGAGTTAATTAAACAATAAAACAAATTAACAAAACAATAAAACAATTAAACAAAAATGTGCATTCCGCACATGATTCTCTCGCAGGGAGGTTTTAACCCCCTCCCTGCTGTTTCTCATAACCCGCTACTTCACACATCCCCCTTGTCTTTACAAGACACAGGCCACGAGACGGCCACCTCCTCCCCTTTGCAAAAAACACAACCACCCCACCCTCGAGTCCATAAATGTCCTTTTTCTGCCCCTTCCACGGGCAGGCTTGAGGGTGGATCGTCCACGCCCCGCTCAGCCAGGTAAGGACCGCGCACCGGGCGACAAGCAGGGGACCCAACGGTTCGACAGGGGCGACCGGAGCGTAGACCGTGGCACTGGAGGATGCATCAGTGGACACAGATCTTCCCCTGGGAACCAGCGCAGCGATGTCCGGATCACTCAGGGGAAGCGGCAGCGAACAGGGGAGCAACAGCGACGCCTGGCAGCAGCCCAGCGGCGCCTGGGTGTTCGGGAAGAGCGGAGCAGGGAACCAGGGGCAGAGCTGTGGCTAGTGCTGCAGACTCCTGCGCTATAGGTCCAGCACAGGAAGGTTCTGGAAGACCGCCGGGTGTCCTGGAGCAAGGAGTGAGGAACTGGACGCCAGGCAGCGCCGGACTGGACCAGGGGTGGTGGTCGGGCTGTGGTGGAGGTATAAGTGCTCCACCTCCTCCCCGGTTCGGAAGCAGCTCCTCCTCCTCTGGGCTCAAGGGGCGCTCCTCCCCTCTGGGCTCAGAAGCTGCTCCTCCTCCCCTGGGCTCAAGGCGGCTCCTCCCCTCTGTCTCAAGGCCGGGCGGCTCCCCTCTGGGCTCCGAAGTTGCCATGCTCCCCCCTGGGCTCTGGCAGCTGCAGCTCCTCCCCTCTGCTCTGGCAGCGGCAGCCCTCCTCTCTTGGCCTCTAGCCATGGCTTTCCTCCTCTGGGTCTGGGCTGCCTCCCTCTCTCTGGCTCGAGACTGGAGCCACGCTTAGCCTGTTCCATTTCCCGAGCAGCTAAACTCGGTTGGTTCCTCGCCCCCCTTTCCAGCTGCCAACCCCATCTCCATCGCCCATCTCTCCATTCAAGAGTCTGCTCTATTTGAGCAGTAGTATTACAGCTGATTCGCCTCAATCAACTCCCTCGATGCTCTCCATTTTAGGGTCGTAGGGGTGCCCACACACCTGCCACCATATGTAACGCCTGCACTCACTCGGGTTCGTTGCCCCTTTAAAATTACGACCCAGCACACAAGAAATGGAGTTTTTTAAGCGCTGACGCGCTAATTTTTAATAAACACAACAAAATAAACAAACACAAAATAAACACCTAGCTCCTCTTGGAGCGCTTACTACACAAGTTTTTCCCTCACTACCTTGCAGGACGGCTAAGCCGTTTACCTGCTAGTAAAAACCAAAACCACACGGGTTAACACCGCACTTACGACTGCTCGGAAGCAGAGCACCTTCCTTCTGCCTCCTTCTACTCAGCAGCCCTGTGCAGAAAAGCTGCACGTCTTAAATACCCCGCGCCTGGCATTAATTTACAATAAATCTCAGTTGCGGGAGATAATTAAACAATAAAACAAATTAACAAAACAATAAAACAATTAAACAAAAATGTGCATTCCGCACATGATTCTCTCGCAGGGAGGTTTTAACCCCCTCCCTGCTGTTTCTCATAACCCGCTACTTCACAATATATATATATAATAAATAAATAATGTGAGGGGGAGGGATCTGGACTGGCTGTCAGGCACATGCGTGAGCTTGTGGGGGGGGGTTGGAAACCCTGTGATTTCCCACGCTGCCAGGCAATGACTTTTGACAGAACTCAGCTGTGAATGAATTGGCTGGCGCTCTGTCATTGGTTGGGGGGTGGGACTATACGGGGTGAAAAGGCTCTGTTTTTGTATCATCACTGGCTCATACAAGAAATATAGTGGAGCCTGACTTAACGGCGGAATTCTACCGGTGGCAACAAAACCTGGAAATTTATGGAGCAGCGAGTCTGGGAGACAAAGTGGCGACTCCAGTGCGAGACAAACCCAGTGGTGCAAGCCAGCCACACACCGGTTGTTTAATTTTACTAGTGAGTTTACTGGGACTGAGCCGTCCCTCTGTGTGTGACTAGGACTGCTAGTGGGAGTAGCGAGCTGTGGCTTAAACCGCATTTTTTTATTTTGTAGTTTTTCTTAAAGTGTTTTTGATTTCCTTTTTCCGTTTTCCTGTTTGCTTATTCTTTTGGTTTCCACACCTGTGCATGTGTTTGTGAAGAACAGGGCACAATACCATTTCTGGTGGAGTGCCACTGAACTGTCAAAGAAGCACCTGCCGATATAGCTGTGAACAATAAATCTAGGTGCCTGTGTCGGCGTTCCATATTCGACATTTGTGTCTGCCTTGTGCTTTCCCACACCCTTCCACACGTGGTGTCAGTATGGGATACCTGGCATTGCCAAGACACAGCAGTGACCATTTAAAGGTGGGGTGCAATGACATAAAAAAAAAAAACTTTTTATACATGTTCTGAAAGTTTAATAAGTGGGGCTTGCGAAGCAAGAGTCCCCACTTTAAATCTTCGACATACTACTTCTTCTTCTTCTTATTCTTTGGCACGCTACTCCTCTTACACCTTTTAAGCTAGAAACGTCGTTCAAACTTAAAACTGGAATAGTGTGCTTGTATACAACTTTTTGATATATTTTCTACTTTTTAAACTATTAAGCTTTCTGTCCTTTTTTTTCCATCTTCATTCACTTTCACTTTAATGGGACTTTTTTCAACATTCTAAAGCTCCCCATTGTTTAAAAAACTCCCAGACTTCCAACATTCTATTTACTGTAAACGATGTAACTTTTGACACAAACCAACTACTTTGACCACTTTCCCAACAAGTAAGACAAAACGTTAGAGTATATGGAATCTTCCTCTACTTTGCTATTCTAATCTGAAATTAAAACAGAAATACCAATCAAGAGGTACACGTGTTTTAGTAACCGCACCAACTACGTTTTCTGTGAACTTTTAGAAATAACTGCCGTTTTGACCATTTTCCCAACAAGTTAGACAAATACTTAGAGCAAATTAAATCTTCCTCTACTTCTCAGCTATTCAAATATGAAATCAAAACAGGAATGGCGTCTACCAGTCAAGAGGCACAGCTGTTTTAGTAACTTCTTTCAGTAGGCTACTTCCCACTGTTGAATTAACTGTCATAGAACTTTGAGAAATTTCAAATGATAGCACATTCTAAGCATGAGACAGTTAGTAAACAATGTGACTTTTGACACAAATCAGCTACTTTGACCGCTTTCCCAATAAAGCAAGCCCCACAACTTTACTTGTAAAGTTACCATCTACAAAATTTTCGTTACTTATAAAAAATCAAAAAAGAACACTTTTTTTTTTTTTTTTTTAACAAGACACCTTTTCATTTAAACATAAATAGCTAATTTGTGGTTAGACCGTTTTCAAAAACCTTCAAGACCTCTACCCGGAAGAGCATGTGTGCGTGACGTCACACCTGGACATTCACTGTTTAAACAAATACAGTAGATGGAGGACAGAAGTGAAAGCGGTTACCGATTCGGCTGTTTTAGCATCTTAAGTCAAACAGGTCAGAAATGTTGGTCTTGTGCTTCATTTATATTGGCTTGTTTACATTTGCACTTCTCTCTCTTCTGTGGTTTGTTGTAGTCTGTTGATGGTAGAGTAGCACATGACATTTTTTTTTGGTCAGTTTCAGGTTTTTTAATTTTGAATTTGTTTCTTGGCAGTATTTTCAAGCCTGCTTTTTTTAGTGAAAAGCTTGTCCCAAGCATCCTATTCAGACGGTGAATTTATTTTGAAGAATATCGCTTGATTGTTGCATCTATGCATCCCTGCTGTAGCGCGTTAGTGGAATTTAGTTATTAATCAAACAAGAGGTTAAATTATCAATTGTATGTTTCGACTGCGCCACCCTCAATAAAGGCGAGGGTCCTCCAATTATCTCCCGCGCAGCTATGGGCAGAACATCAGTGACTGATAGGAAGTATACAAAACAACAAAGAGGCAGATTGCAAAAAAAATGAGTCTTTATTGTTCAGGTTCACAGTAAAAAACAAGACAGACATAGACCCTGAAGTATTCTGAAAGTTTTAGTTATTGTTACATTTTTTTATATAATAAGATTTTCAGTAGTGATTTACTTGAGGTAACAGCAGACTTGACATAATAGTACAGTCAATTACACAGCGTCACACACACACAACCCGATAACCTTGACTGTCTATGTAGGCTATGCCTTGCTGCATAGATTCTTAGTTACTCGGTCGGCTGACACCCTTTAAACATAAACAAATAAACAAAAAAGAATACAGACTCTACTGTCTTTGTTTTGAGACACAAAGAACAAAAAAAAGGTGCGTTCTCCCAGCTCAGGAACTCCGTACAAAATAGCCAGTCTCTCGTTTCTTCATTGTAGACTTTTTAAAAGCCGAGCAATAGACAGAGTGCTTCGGATCGCCGTGGCAACAGAACAGCCAAAATTTATCATGCAAAACAAGTACAGTAATACCTGTCAACTTATGAAAACACGAGAACCAGAGGTCTCCTTTTTCGGACTTACTGCACAACTTTCTCCGAACAAATCGATATAATAATTATTACATATACAGTAAATAATACTTTATTCTTAACTTGTAGCCTATTAGAATCTGACATAGCCTACATCAACATCATAAAGTAGCCCAAGACATTTTCGCAGGTCGGATGGGGAAAATAATAAAAAAAATAAAGTTGAAGTTATGTTAAGATTGGTGATCTAAATAATCTGGAGGCAGAAGATTTTACGCGGGGTGTCCCGACGAAATCGAGAGACATGACATGATCTTTTTATCACATTATTTATTAATAATGTACACTGGAGGTTGTTGGCTATATAATTGCGTCACTTTATACATATTTTCATCAAACAGTAAGAGATAAGTATAATGAAATGATAGGATCATGCCCTTACCCTCTGCACCTCTCTTTTCCTGGCTGCCGCTCGAGTCCTGGTGATTTTACTTTTTTTACTAGAAGAAGATGCTGCTGCTGTCCTGTAGGTACCATCCGGATAAATGGATGGTACTGCATCCTTATTTAATTTAACTTTTTTAACAGCACCCATCATGAACATCATTACATTAATAAAGCTGTCTTCGGTAAAGTGGGTGCTGCATCAGCTGCTGTTGGGCTTAGCATCCCAATCCCTGGTCCTCCTCACGAACTTCACCCATTGCTGGCATCGTACCGGCTCTTTAGGAAACTCGTGGAGAGATACCAATGGCCCCGCTGTGCTGGAGCAACAATATATTACACACCTATTTACCATGGTACCTCTCCCCTGGGTGCGTTGTGTTTTGGCGAGCGGTTTTGGAGAGCAGTAATGCAGGAAAGCAGCGGGCGGGATGGCAAGCTTGTCCTGGTGTGATGTCACGCATAAATTAGCCGCAGCTTTGAGTGAGCTGGACTTTTCATAGAGGTGTCAACTTCAGAGTTGTTTTTTATACACTTAGCGTTAAAACCTATACATTAAAACTACACAGATACTTTTATTGACCTACTAATAGTAATATACAAGTGAATTCTGAAAAAAATGAAAAATAATTGCACCCCACCTTTTAAAAAAAAAAAATGCGACAGTTTACTGACATGATGACCCTCCTGCGCCAGATATTAATGTCGGCGGTGCAGGGAGGGGCTGGGGTTGCTTCCAGCTGAGGACCGCCCGGAGGCATACCTCGGACTATTTGAGGCCAAGGCCAATGCCAATCAGTTGGCCGCAGGATCGATGTTGAGCTACCTACTGCTGCAGTTAACCAGGGAAGCGCATGCTGCTGCACAAACCCTGTCTGCAGAGGAGGTGATGGTCTACGCCACCCTTAAGATGGCTATCCTCAACAGGGTGGGAGCCACAACCGAAGGATACCATCGGAGACTCCGGGAGAGAAGGTTAGGCGAGACAGAACATCCCTGTACACTGGCCGACCGTCTCCATGACTATACCATGGGTTGGCTGGATCCCGACACCAACTCCAAGGATCGGGTTGTGGAGTTGGTAGTGATGGAGCAATTCCTGGAGGCTTTGGGACCAGCGACTGTGGGTACTGCGACAGGGACTGGGAGCTGTGGATGAGGTGGTCACCATGGCCAAGAGATACCAGGCGGCTAAGCCCACTCCCAGCACCGCACCCTACAAGTCAGCCACCTCAACACCAGCACACCGCATCGCTCCTGAGAGGGTGAAGGGACGGGGGGGAGGAGGAGGACAGCAGCCATTTGGACAGGCTGTGGCTGCAGGAGCACCGGTCCTGTTCGGGTGGAGGTGGTTGGTGAAGGTTCTGGGGGAGGAGGTGGAGAAGCCAGCACAGGGGCCTGGTCCTTCCACCTCCACTCAGGACGGACCTGACCCGGAGTTAGAAGCCATGGGAGCTGAATTTTAGCTCGCTCCAGTGACTTTCGACTCGAGCAAGGATGTGACGACACGCTGAGCCGGCTCTTTGATCAAGCAGCTATGGTTAATGGTCGGGTGGGTGAGCCCAGTTGTGTCGCCACGTACCCATCCTTTGAAATTGACTGTGATCTACTGTATTGGGTTGATAAATTGCACCAGACCTGGGAAGTGCTTCGCAAGCTGCTCATCACTAAACCCTTCAGGGAGGCTTTATTTCATCTGGCTCACACTGTTTCCCTGTCTGATCACTTGGGTAGGGACAAAACTAAAGCGAGGCTCGAGGCACGGTTCAATTGGCTGGCGCTGGATGGCGATGTGAGGTGGTTTTGTGAGCAGTGCCCAGAGTGCCAACATGCCAGCCCCAGAGCCGTGCTGCAAGCCCCCCTTGTGCCATTGCCACTTGTGGAAGCTCCTTTCGAGTGTTGTATTGGAGTAGATATAGTTGGACTGCTGGAGCGAAGTGAAGGCCATACCACTTCGCTCTGCTTCTGCTAAATCTGTCTCCGACGAGCTTGTTAAAGTTTCTCCCGGGTGGGGATTCCCCGAGAAATGCTGACCGACCAAGGAACCAATTTTATGTCATGGCTGGTCCGCGAATCATGCAAACTTTTGGGGATTAAGACTATCAGGACATCAGTTTATCACATTCAGTCTGATGGATTGGTAGAACGTTTTAATAAAACTCTAAAAAGCATGATGCATAGATTTGTTGAAAGTGATGTGTGCTACTGGGATAAGCTGATTCCTCCCCTGCTCTTTGCGATTAGAGAGGTACTGCAGGCTTCCACGGGGTTCTCCCTGTTCGAGCTGCTGTATGGGCGGAGACCCCGGGGCTTGCTCGATCTTGTCAGACAGATGTGGGAGGAACAGCAGGATAATTCAACCAATACGGTCTGTAGGTTGATGGACTCATCACAATCTGCAGCACGCACAACACAGACGGGACCAATTATAATAGATGGGCCCGCTTGCGCACATTTCAGCTGGGGGATAAACGTGCTTCTGTTATTACCCAGCTCTGAGTCTAAACTCCTGACAAAGTGGCAAGGACTGTTTGAGGTAACACGCCGGGTTGGGACGGTGGATTACGAGATCTTCGTGTGTTTATATATAATTTGTTATTTATTGGACGTGCACAATCCATCGATTTGTGAAACCAATTTGTGTGTACAAAAAAGTTTAAGCGGGTCTGTGGCAGGGCCTGCACATAAAAAGGGGGCAGGGCAAAGCCCTGCCATGCATGTATTTGTTTATTTTAGAACAGGGTACCCCTCCGCCCTTGTGCAATTTATTATTTTGTATTTGTTTTGTTTTATTATTATTATTATTATTATTATTATTATTATTATTATTATTATGTATTTATAAATATGATGGTGAACCTGTATGTTTTGTTATTGTTTTACAGCGTGGATGGGAAGCCCCATCTGCATTAGAAAACCTGTGCAGAATGTGGCCGAGGTATTATCAGATAATTGATAGCTAGTTAATCCCTCGGTTACTAATATAAAAGCCTGCAGTTCTCCCTGCTCTGGGTGGGTGGTCGGAGGAGCGAGCGAGAGCTAGAGAAGCGCGTAAAAGTAAAAAAAAGAATAAGTACGATCAGTGCGATCAGTGAAGGCTACTGCCCAGCCTGATCACAGTATTTTGTGTTTGTTATTTATTTTTGTACGTGTTTTATTTTTGCTCTGTGAGCAGTGTTTTTTTGTTTAAATATTTATTTTCGTTTTATTATTCAAATAAACGGCGCTGCAGCGTCTTTTTGCCCTGCAGTATTGCCTCTTTGTTTTTCTTCCTGCTTCCGGCCTGACGTCACCACTCTGCCATCCC
Source organism: Huso huso (assembly GCA_036884735.1). Taxonomy (NCBI): domain Eukaryota; kingdom Metazoa; phylum Chordata; class Actinopteri; order Acipenseriformes; family Acipenseridae; genus Huso; species Huso huso. The sequence continues at coordinate 46,687,184 of CM072667.1, read as the reverse complement.
TGTGACACGTGGTGTCTAGCGTGGGATCACCAGTGTCTCCTTGACTCAGGCTGGAAAGGGCAGCACCAACAGCAGCAGCAGCAACAGCTGCCACCGGGGGATGTCTTATTATTTATATATATATATTAAAACACATGAAAGAGAATACATGTTATAATATAATTATTAATCAGATTGGATTTACAGTGTTTTTCCTTTTCTTTCTTCTCTCTAAACAAGGTCCTGTGATGTTTTTCTTTCTGCATGCTGTTGAAACTTTCTCTGCACTTTTAAAATGTAAATGCCTCTCTCAGTGACTATCAGGGAGTGAAATTCAATCCCTCCCCTATCCAATAATAGGCGTTTCCAACCTGTACGGCAAAGTATGGTGGCCCAGTAATTCAATAAATTAAAGTTTTATTTTTATCGGACCCAGAAAGACACTTCAGTATGATCGGACCCACAGGCCCAAAAGACACTTCAGTATGATCGGGTTTACCTGGTCACAGGCCCAGAAAGACACTTCAGTATGATCGGGTTTACACAATCACGGGCCCAGAAAGACACTTCAGTATGATCGTGTTTACACAATCACGGGCCCAGAAAGACACTTCAGTATGATCGGGTTTACCTGGTCACAGTGAAAGACACTTCAATGTGAACATGTTTACACAATCACGGGCCCAGAAAGACACTTCAGTATGATCGGGTTTACCTGGTCACAGGCCCAGAAAGACACTTCAATATGAACATGTTTACACAATCATGGGCCCAGAAAGACACTTCAGTATGATTGTGTTTACACAATCATGGGCCTAGAAAGACACTTCAGTATGATCGTATTTACACAAACATGGGCCTAGAATGACACTTCAGTATGATCATATTTACACAATCACAGTCCTTAAAGGGTTAACACTGTCTTTGCCTTTACACTAGGTTAATATATACTGCAGTTGCTTTATGCTTAATTTGAAAATGGAACATTTACTTTAACCTGAAGGCCACAGATCCATCATGTATATTGGAGCTCTGTGAATGGTATATGGTAGTACAGAAGAATAGGTGTGTTGTTACACCAACTCCTTGAATAGAGCTATTGAGACAGTTTTGTAACCTGCAGAATTTAACAACTCCTATTTGCTTTTTTTCAGATTTCCTGTTCAAGTTTTTGGTAATTGGAAATGCAGGGACTGGTAAATCATGTTTGCTTCACCAATTCATTGATAAGAAGTGTGAGTATTATTTTTATCTGACAGATTTCCAGAATATATATCTAAACATTCAATCACTTAATTATTATTATGGTCAATGCATTGTACACAAATTGTATTCTTTGTATTTGGCTGCAGGGTTATTATGGACTACGTTAGGCAAGTAAAGTAGATTAAACAAATGGATTTTATATTTACCAGAAAATACCACTCTGAACTAAAGCCTGGTACACACTGCCCGATGCGATCAATTGCGACGTGTTTTTTCCAGTCGCATTGGGCAGTGTGTTATGCTTTGTGATGCGATTTTACTGGATCGGCCAATCGATTTCAGTCGGCTCGCAAAGTTTAAACATGTTTAATATTATGCAATGCGATTCTCTCATATTGGCTGGTGTGTTATGTGACAATCGCATCAGTCAGTGTGTATCGGGCTTAATCAACACAGGCAACTTGTCAATGGAAACAAGTTCACACTTCAGACCTATACAAAGAAATTAGCAAGAAGTACATTCAAAGCAGGTTATGACAAGTAGCATTTCTGGTTGAACCAAATTCAGACGTTGCCTGTAACAAAGATACTCTTTTGATATGCCTTATTTCCAATGTTCTCTAAGTGGGTGTGACAGAGTGGTGAGTGAATACAGGTGAGTGCAGTGCAGAGCGGATACAAATCAGACAGACAAATGATTTCCAGGTGCCAAGGGTGTTTATTGAATTAACAATGTCCAGAGCCTTATGGGGAACACCTGTAAATAATAAATGATGGCGTGATATAGCAGCGTGTTTCACTCGGTATTTGTAATCCCCGGGTTTTACCCGCAACCAAAAGTCCAGTTTACTACACCCACACGAAACACAAAACACAAACACAGATAACAGTGAGTGATATTAGTGCTTGTGGTGCAAATACAGTTCTCCGTGAACAAAGGGAAGTGCTGTTGTCCAGGTTTGATGCTGGCTGAATAGCGACAGCTCCGGATCGTGTTTAGTAGTCTAAAATAACAAACAGACAGTTACAACAGACACTAACACAGACAGGACAAAACTCACGGTTTTCAGCAGAATACACAGGCTCCTTGTAGGTTGTATCTAACCATTTACCAAGGAACAGATTACTTTGCTACACCCCTATTTTATACCCTCCCTCATGACCCCTTGGTTAACGAGCGCATCCGCTTCTCCAATCCGCAGATGCCATGCCGTTTCCCGTCCGGGTCATTGAGTTCAGGTACCGTAGCTCCGTCCCTTTTCTAGCCGGCTGACTTCCACCTACCCACGGGAATAAATTGTCATGTCTTTTAGTCCAGGGTACTCTGTTCCCTTTACTTAGTGCCCTCACAGGTCGGGAGGGAGATCTAACACCAAGCATCATTCGATCTCTGTCACAGTGGGTCATTCCATAGTTGTTGTTTGTCTGTAACAGTGAACTGCTTTACTATTTAAAATAGTCAAGTGGTAATTTGTGCAGTGAGGACTGCAGACTACTAAAGGACACTTTTTTTACATTAAATAGCTGACAAATATTCACATTTGTAAATAGTAAGACATTTATTTTAATTAGGTTGTACCAAATGATAGTAGGTTTTCGTTTGCAGTGATAACTTAAGAACAGGGGAAGGGAACAGCAGACTTGTATTATTAAGAATTGAACCACCACTTACTAAAGCACTTTTTCTTGGTGTTCCCCCATCCATAAAATGACCAGTCCCATCTTTGCTTAGCTTTTGCGATGTTTATTCCAATGATTGTTATGTTTTAAATGTCTTCAGGCTATCTCTTCATATTAAATACTATAAATATACATTGATCCAAAATCACAAACTACCTACATGTGATGTACCGTAACCAGGGCCAACACTAGATTAATTAGCGCCCTAGGCAGCGTTGGAGGTGATGCCCCCTCCTGAGTTAAAATTAAAACATTTCTGTTGTGTATTGTATGATTTAAACTCCATTAGTACATCATGGTGAATAGCTTTAAACTGTAACATATTCAAAATATTATTATTCATATTGACATAGAATGTCAAGTGATATGATTCTGCTGAGGTTGTTGGGTTTTTAAAACTCTGTACTGGATAATTTAAGCAGATATTCAGTCTTTTCAAAAGTGACTTGTCATCACGAGAGTGTCTTGAGGCACACTGATTTTGTTTATTAAATCTTTCCAGAATCACCGTCATAGCATTGAATTGTTTTGTATTCTGATTTTCACGAGTGCACCTCATCGCTACAAAATGACATGTGCCACTATTTCTCTTGCTACAAAAAGTTGGAAATTGTTCGAGCTCTTGGAAAAAAAAAATTAATCAGACACAAGTCGCAGAGCAGTTTGGTGTTTCTCGTCATTGTTTCACCATTCTGTTAAATAATGTGCATGTCTTGTATATTGATGCTGCATTTTTTAACGTGTGTAGGGGTGCTGTGTTAATTTAGATTGACAGTTAGTTTATTAACATTAGTTTGTCTATTACTTTATTATTATAGTTTATTAACATACACTTGGCTATTACTTTTCTTTTACTTATTCAGTTCATTTCATATGTTGATGCACGTGTTTCATGACAAGTAATACATATGTATGTATTTATTGTGTCTGGTGGCTAACTCTGTCTTAGAGAACGCTTCGGCTTGAAGAACATTTTACTTGCTTCCAGAGGGGTGTTCTCTTAGCTGGAGACTACTGTACGATTGAATTAACATTGTATCAATGTTCAGAAATTATAGTAAATACTGTTTAACTAGGTGCATATTAATTAACATACTAAACATTTCCCATAATAATTCTTACAGTAACATTAATGTCATTTCTTTACACTTAAAGGTGCATTTCAATCCCATCCCCCAACCTCATTTACCCTAAAAAAAAAAAAAAAAAAAAAAAAAAAACAGTGCAATGCTTCCAATTGTCCAGCCAATAATATGATGGAGAAACAGAATAAATGTTATCATCAGCAAAAAAAAAAAATATATCGGTTCAACTCTACTTGCTTTGCTCTGAAACATATTGAAAGCACACGGCCAGTGATATACATGTATATAAGCTTATTGGCTTTGCATTTTTATTGTCATTGCCGAAAGTGAATTCTGTAAGCTGATAGTGACAATTCTGTTATAAATATTACAGCTCTCAACTAGTCTCCTAGGCACGAACTACAAATGAAAGCTATAGATAAAACGGTAACCCCTTTCTTTTTTTTACTCCACATGGCTCTGTATGTTTTTTTTTCCTTTGTAGTTGGTTCTACCGTATCACTGTCTATTTACAAGAATCACTGATATAAGAATCAACTGCATATAGTGATCAAAACCACTAGGACAAAATCATTCCTATACCAACCAATGTAAAATACTCTGCTTGTAACAATCAAGCAATCCGCTTATAAGAATCATTTTGGGGCAAACTGACTACATGTAATGTGGTACTTGATCAAGTGCAATGACGTGTACAGCCAATAAATCTGTTTTTGAATTTGAATTTGATCACATCTCACGTGATTAGGCACGTACGTCGTGTGGATCGTGCAATGATGCAGGAAACACTGCGTTGTTTGTAATCAAACATGACTGCGCCACTGCATTGTGCAGGTATGTTTTTTGTGTTCTCTGTTAGTGAAAATTTGTTTTAATAAAGTGAATACACATTCATTGAATACATACGGAGTACAGCAGTGTTTTTGTGTGATATGCATGTAGAGGGAGTGGGATTGTGGTGCAGTGAGGAGGAGGAGAGGAGGGATTGCAGAGCTTTGCATCTCCACTTAATGAAAAACTGTGAGATTTGCAACGCAACAGAAAATAAGTAAGCCACAGATGCTTAAATGCAGTGGTAGTCCTGACAGTAAAATACTGTACTGTAATGTCTTTTTAATTCATAGGCCATTATACTTAACACCACAGGGCAGTTAAACTAGGCACCCTCACGAGACGATCGCTTCTCAAGTATACTTAGGGCTTCTGATTTTCGGTTTTAACTGATAAAACCCGATTTAAACACCCCCGATCCAAAAAAATTAAATCGGTGGATAGCCAATAAACACCGGAAAACACTGTAAAAACTGTGGAAATGGTTAGTCTATTCACGTTGACTTTACCCTTTTCACATTTAAAAAAATAAAACCTACTACAAAAATAATAATAAATACATTTCACTGTGCTGCTGGGCAATGTCCCGCCTTCCTGACTTGTATCTGAGCACATTCCTACATTTCTATTGGAGACTCCGCTTGCAAGATTTAAAACAAGATTACAATCAGGATAGAGGCTTGTTAGCGGGATTTAAAGCTGTATTACAGTTAAGACACGGAAGATTTAAAACAGAATTGTGGCGAAATGTACAAAAATGCGTACACACAAAACCCCCCAAAAGAATGTGCTCGTGACCATAGGGATTTCATTATGGAAGACAGCAAAGGAAAGAAGGTACAACTTAAGTGTGCAAGTACTGTCAAGTTACTATACATATTTTGACACACACACAAAAAAAAAAAAAAAAAAACGCTCAACTAGCATTTTGGAAAGTAACTGAAAACACTAATTTCATACAGTATATCAAAAACGAAAGCCCCCCAAAAAAACGATTTACATAAAACAGAAGCCCTAAGTATACTGTAGTAAAGTAGGATTCTGCAGCCTTGAGTACACATAATCGTGATCATATAACAAGCTTCTTACCCACGAGGACTTGTTTTGATGTATTGTCCTCAGTGATTGAGTACTATTGACATCTGTATATTGTATTTAAACTGCTTTTACGTGATGTTTGATATCAAAATTCCTTTTGGGAAAACTGTATACTATTGGAATTCTTATGTTCATGTAAACGCACTGACTGACTGCCAATGTTATTTACTCAATATACTCTAAGTAGGGCTTCTGATTTTCGGTTTTAACCGATAAAACCCGATAAAGCACCCCTGATACAAAATAAAAATGAAATCGGTGGATAGCCAATAAACACCGGAAAACCTGTGGAAATGATTAATCAATTCACGCTGACTTTACCCTTTTCCCATTAAAAAATAAAACTTACTACAAAAATAATAATAAATACATTTCCCAGTGCTGCTGGGCAATGTCCCGCCTTCCTGGCTTGCATCTATCATTGATTTGTTCTCAATACTTTAAACCCGCCCAACTACTGAATGACAGCACATTCCTACATTTCTATTGGAGACTCTGCTTGCGAGATTTAAAACGAGATTACAATCAGGATGGATGCTTGTTAGCGGGATTTCAAGCTGTGTTACAGTTAAGATACAGAGGATTTAAAACAGAATTGTGGCAAAATGTACAAAAATGCCTACACACAAAAACCGCAGAAGAATGTGCCCGTGATCGCAGTGATTATGTTGTGGAAGACAGCAAAGGAAAGAAGGTACAACTTAAGTGTGCAAGTACTGTCAAGTTACTATACATATTTTGACAGAAAAAAAAAACAAAAAAAAAAAACGTTCAAGCATTAAAACTCGAAAATAACTAAAAATAAGCACCAAAAAATACAAATAATAAAACACAAAAAACAGAAGCCCTAACTATAAGGTATTCAAAGTTTCCAAGTTTATGAGTCATATCGAACCCTTTGCAAAACCTGATTGGCAGTTAAGATGCTGAGCGATTGGAATATGTGGCATATTTACCCGCTGTTCTTCCCCAGTAAACCACGTTGGGCCGGGCTAAATACAAGTGGGGCTTGCATAGGGGTTGCCCCTTGTCAGGTACCGGCAGAGAAATCTGTGGCCCAAAGTGATTTAACCTGTTAAATTCAAGGCTACTTCTTCAACATTGACAAATACATTTATGCACTAAAAGCCAGCGAATAAGAAGCTGAGCGAATGAGAATCTGGCGAATAAGAAGCTGGCGAATAAGAAGCCAACTTCAGCCTCGTCTCTTAAACCACAGACGTGTGAAACGTTTGTATGTAAATGGTATGTGTGTATAGTAAAAAAAGTGCTCTATTCCTAAACAGCAGTGTTTATACCTCATTATACCTGGACTCTTGACCGGAGGGTTGTGGGTTCAATCCCGGGTGAGGGACACTGCTGTTGTACCCTTGAGCAAGATATTTTACCTAGATTCAGTATAAACAACTGGATAAATTGGTAATTGTATGTAAACATAATGTGATATAATTGTGACAATTGTAAGTTGCCCTGGATAAGGGTGTCTGCTAAAAAATAAATAATAATAATTTAAATGCAATCTGCTGAACTATTTGCATTTGACTTGTATTTATATATTCTGAAATTTAAGAATTTGGGAAAGTGTGGCGGAGTGTCCCGCCCTTATGTATTTATTTATTACACTATGTAACACAATTTTTGTTCCTGGGTAGTAAGTGTTATTTCCTAATGGCTTATGCCTCAAAAGTATAGAAAATGGCTATTATTCCCCACAAACTTTGCTTTTGTGACCAGGACAGTGATATTTTGAAATTTACCTATTTCCAATGAGAAAATGGGTGAATTTGTGTCTTTTCGTTCACATAAAGTCAGAAAAAAACAACATATGAATCCAAATTAACATGTATTTATACTAAAGTAATACAAAAATGACTACAAAGATTTAGAAGTGAGTAGTTTTTCGAGATTTTTACGATTATACTGTAAATCACTTTCACGAATCAGCCCCCAAATGTAGTCTCCCATCATGTTCTCGTTATACTGTCCTTGGTAGCGGCGTTCAAAGTCCAGTATATCCTGGTGGAAGCGCCGCCTTGCTCCTCCCGATGCACGCTCCCATGTTCTCCTTGAATTTATCAAGATGAGCATCAAGGATATGGACTTTGAGGGACATCCTACAGCCCATTGTGCCGTAGTTCTTCACCAGAGTCTCAACCAGCTCCACATAGTTTTCGGCCTTGTGATTGCCCAGGAAGCCCCGAACCACTGCGACAAAGCTGTTCCAAGCCGCTTTCTCCTTACTAGTGAGCTTCTTGGGAATTCATTGCACTCCAGGATCTTCTTTAACTGTGGTCCGACGAAGACACCGGCTTTGACCTTTGCCTCAGACAGCTTAGGGAAGAAGTCTTGAAGGTACTTGAAGGCTGCCGACTCCTTATCTAGAGCTCTGATAAATTGTTTCATAAGGCCCAATTTGATGTGCAGTGGTGGCATCAGCACCTTCCGGGGGTCCACCAGTGGCTCCCACTTGACGTTGTTCCTCCCCACAGAGAACTCGGTCCGCTGTGGCCAGTCCCGCTTGTGGTAGTGTGCCTTGGTGTCCCTGCTGTCCCAAAGGCAAAGATAGCAGGGAAACTTGGTAAAACCGCCTTGGAGACCCATCAGGAATGCCACCATTTTGAAGTCTCCTATGACCTCCCAGCCGTACTCACATTACTTCAAGGCGTCCAGCAAGGTCTTGATGCTGTTGTAATCCTCTTTGAGGTGCACCGAGTGAGCCAGGGGAAGAGACGGGTACTTGTTACCATTATGGAGCAGCACGGCTTTGAGGCTCCTGGATGAGCTGTCAATGAAGAGGCGCCACTCATTCTGGTTACAGGCGATTCCGATTGCCTCGAACAGACTGGTCACATTGTGGCAGAAGCAGAGCCCATCTTGACGGGTGAAGAAGCTGGAAAAAGGTTGGTGATGCTTCCTCTGATCTGGCGACGTGCACACTTTCATCCAACAAGTTCCACTGCTTGAGCCTAGACGTCAAAAGCTCGGCATTGGACTTGGTGAGACCAAGATCTCTAATCAAGTCGTTGAGGTCTTTTTGGTTGGGGTAGTATGGGTTTCTCTCCTCAGCTCCACCTCTGAAATTGTCATCTGGATCTACAACATCTTCCTCGCTCTCTGACTTGCTGCTGTCTTTAAAAGACGGCTGTTCTCTCTCCGGAGGAGTGGGTACGGGGAGCTCATGGCAGTGTGGCACCGGGGCGATGGATGAAGGAAGGTCCGGATACGTGATAGCAGGTGCATTCTTGCCAGTCCGACGTTTGGAAGGGTCCACCATGCAGAAGTAGCAGTTGCTTGAGTGGTCAGTGGGTTCCCGCCAAATTGAACTGAACTGAACTGAACTGGTGGGCTTAAGGCCCCTGTATTTATACTACTATTTATATTACTGGAAAGTTCTAGAAGTTACTCCAAGTTTACTCAGCACTGAATCTATCTGGAATGTTCTGGAAAATAGGTAAATTTCAAAATATCACTGTCCTGGTCACAAAAGCAACGTTTGTGGGGAATAATAGCCATTTTCTATACTTTTGAGGCATAAGCAATTAGGAAATAACACTACCCAGGAACCAAAAAAAAATAAAAATTTGTTACACGGTGTTATTTTTTGTATTTGTTTGCGGCGCGGATAAAAGCGCAGCGTCTTTTGTTATTTGTTTTTTATATTTAAAAACCCGTGAGGATGCGTGGCTGATCAGCTACTGATTATTTAACTAGTTGACAGTTACGCATCCTTACCAAACGCGTGCAGACTGTGGCCGAGGGGTAATAAGATAATTAACAGCTAGTTAACCCCTCGGCCTGTTACCCCCTCAGTTACAGGGTACGAGGGAGAAGTGGAGCTCCCGCTGCCGCCTCCATGGCCAGGGGCTCCCCTCCCGAGGGTCCGCTGCTGCTGCTGCTGCCGTCGTCTCCCGAGGGCCGCTGCTGCTGCTGCTGCCGTTGCCTCCCGAGGGTCCGCTGCTGCTGCCGTCGCCTCCCGAGGGTCCGCTGCTGCTGCCGTTGCCTCCCGAGGGTCCGCTGCTGCTGCCGCCGCGCCTCCCTGCTGCCGGGTCCTGCTGAGGGTCTGCAGCTGCTGTCGCCCACCGAGGGTCCTGTTTTGCCTGGGGTCGCTACCAGTCCCCCATGCGGCAGAAATACTGTTGCTGGAACCCCATGAAGGGGAGCTACCAGCCACGGAAAAGGGGGAGGTCAGGAGACCAGCTCCCCAGCCGCACTTTCTCGGGGCAGGAAATACTGTGGCTGGAGCCCCATGAAGGGCAGCTACCAGCCATGAAGAAGGGGGGAGGTCAGGAGACCAGCTCCCCCGCAGCAATTCGCTGCAGGAGAAAGGGTGGCCGGAGCCCCACGGAGGGGAGCTGCGGCCATGAAGAAGGGGCAGGTCAGGAGACCACCCCCAATTTTTTTTGGCCAGAGGAGCCGCCCTGTGTGCGGGCCATCGGAACGCTTCGGGCTGTTTGGGTGGGAGAAGGACATCCCACCGTGGCCGCCACCTTTGGCCTGCTGCCCCTGTTCCTGCGCCCGGGACTGCTAGCCGGGACTGTGGGGACTAAAGGGGAGGTGGCGAAAAAGCCATGTGCTGCGCACAAGGGGGGCATGTGGTGGAGTGTCCCGCCCTATGTATTTATTTATTACTATTTGTATTTGTTTGGCGCGGATAAAAGCGCCCGTGTCTTTGTTATTTGTTTTTATATTTAAAAACCTGTGAGGATGCGTGGCTGATCAGCTACTGATTATTTAACTAGCTGACAGTCACGCATCCTTACCAAACGCTGCAGACTGTGGCCGTGGGGTAATAAGATAATTAACAGCTAGTTAACCCCTCGGCCAGAGAGCAAGAACCTGCAGCTGTCAGTGCTGCGGGGTGGGGTACAGAGAGGAGGTACGGGAGATAGAGAGGAGACAGAATTTAAAATAACAATTGCTAAAAACGTGCTGGATTAGCCAGCACGACACTTACTTGTTTGTCTGTCTGGTTTGTTTGGCCCTTGTGCCTTTTTGTTTAGTGTTTTGTTATTGTTTAAATCTTTTGTTTTGTTTATTTGATTTATTAAACACGCTGAGTGCCGTAGCATTCAGCTTCACCCGCCCATCCACTGTTTTGGTTCAGTTACTTCCTGGTCCGTGACATCACCACACCTCAGCACTGCAAGCCATCCTGCCACAGAAAGCTTCAAAATATTTCAATTTTAAACACTTTTCAATAATAATGCTCATAATAAAGTAGAGAGACTTTTCAGTATTGCTGGTAAAGTTGATTAACCTGAAAGATGCAAACTAAAGGACACTTTTGAGAACTTCATGTTTATTAAACATAACAAACAAAACAAGTAAAAATAATAATTGTGCAATGCACACATATATAAATATATACATATATCTCATCATTTATGTCAGTTTTCACAAACCTGGTCCCAGTGGGCCCACTGTGTCTGCTGTTTGTGTTCCAACTGAGTTCTCAATTATTAAATTGATCCCCCAATTGAACTAACAATTAGTGACTTAATGCAATGTCAGAAATAACTTGAAATATCCAACTCTTTTGCCTGCTTTCACAAACCCTGATCAGCACTAATCTTGGACAACTTTACCTGAGTTAACATTAGGTAGTCCTAGATTAGTGTTAATTGAGGCCTGTGCAGCCAGCCATTTCTACAAATAATTCAAATGCTCTGATTAGACATTTTATTCATTCAATTGAGGGTTCAATTCTTAATTTAAAGCTCAGTTGGAACACAAATCAGCAAACACTCAGGACCAAGATTGGGAAACAAGTTTTATGTAACTTACTTCCTATATTGGTACATACCTGTTAATTATTATGAACTACGTGATTACTGTGTTTATGTTGTTATTATATAAACTGCTTTCCTTGTATGTCACTGTGGCAAAGTGCCCGCCCCTGTGTGTATTTTGTGTGTTATGTGTTGTATGTTGCGTGTGTTAATGTTGGTGTATAGATTGGTACACGGGATATAAACGGGTCTGTGTTTCATGTGTGTGTAAAAGTGTAGATTTGTATTTAGGCCGAGGAGGCACAAATCACTTCACGTGCTGGTTAAGTGTAATATGTGAGCACAGGGTTGCACAGAATTATCTTCACGTGCTGGGATTCAAGTGAATAATTAATTAGTAATTGAATCCCAGCACAACAGTATAAATAGGCACATTTTTAGTCACTGGGGTTGGGTGTTAGGAAGAGGAGAACGGAGAGAAAGGCGTTAAAATAAGTAGTAATAGTAATAGTAATAGTAAGAATAATACGTGTTTTGTACTCACCGTGTTTGTTTGTTTCGTGCAACCGTTTGTTCACTGTTTAGTCCGCTTTGTTTATATATTTATTTTGGCGATAGTGCCGTGTCCTGTTTTGTGCTTGTGTTTATTTTCTGTTCTGTTATTTAAAAACTGAGCGCGATCACGCGCTCAGCCTCACCAAAACTCAAAGTCTCTGTGTGTTACTTCCTGGCTCTGGTCTGACACCACCCACTCCGGCCGTCTTTGTGACACGTGGTGTCTTCGTGATAGCCGCCTTCCAAGCCGTCAGACCAGGAGGGGTCTGGATTAAAAAAAAAAAAAAAAAAAAAAAGTCAATGGCAGAAGACGCCATCAAACTGCGGGGCTGGTTCCTGGAGAATGCTGGGCTGGAGGCCCAGTCTCTGCCCATAGTCGTCCAGCGCCTGTGGATGATGGACAGTGAGAGATGGGAGGCATATCAGCAGGAACACACCCCAAACACCTTGGAGGAAGGTGTGGAGTTTGTCCTCAGCTACCTGGAGGCAACGATAAACGGAACAGCAGCCCAGGTAGCAGGACCACCAGCAGAGGAGTACCTGCTGTCCCCATCTCCACCAGCAGAGGGTGAATGCTCAGCTGGTTTTGCCTCCATGCCCAAGCGGGAGGCAGAGACAGATAAAGAGGTGAAGGACAGGGAGGAGGAGTGCAGCTAAGGGCCAGGGGCATCCACGGCGATGTAACAAGCCATCGCCGGGTGCCTCCTCTGCGACCAGGATCACCTGTTCGCCCACTGTCCCTTCCGCAAGTTATGGGGAGGAGCCTGAGCGTCCACAGCCCAAGCGGGGAGGAGCCTGAGCGCCCACAGCCCAAATGGGAGGAGCCTGAGCATCCACAGCCCAAATGGGAGGAGCCTGAGCGTCCACAGCCCAAATGGGAGGAGCCTGAGCGTCCACACAGCCCAAACGGGAGGAGCCTGAGCGTCCACAGCCCAGCGGAAGGAGCCTGAACGCCCCACGCCTGAGTGGAAGGAGCCCGAACATCCCACGCCTGAGTGGGAGGAGTCCCAAACGTCCCACGCCTGAGTGGGAGGAGTTCAACGTCCCACGCCTGAGTGGGAGGGAGCCCAACGCCCCACGCCTGAGTGGGGGGGGAGCCTTTCATCCACAGCCCAAGAGGGGGAGTCGGTGGTCCACAGCCCAAAAGGGAGGAGTCGGTGCGCCCACAGCCCAAAAAAGGGAGGAGTCGGTGGCCCACAGCCCAAAAGGGAGGAGTCGGTGCGTCCACAGCCCAAAGGGAGGCAGGCAAGTCGGGCTTCCACAGCTCTGGGACCTGCCACCAGCAGAGGGAAAAGGCCTGCTGGTTCAGCCTCAAGAGCCGGAAGGGAGGAGTTACAGGCTCAACCCCTGAAAATTTTTGGGGAGAGGGGCAGGAGGCTGGTGTTCCCCAGCAGCCTCTATTCATGCTGATGAGGGCAGCACGCGCACCAGCCCAGCCGCCACAGCGGAGGGAGCCAGCCGCCAGGAGCAGAGGAGCTGGAGCTGCCTCTGCCTCCACCACCGCCAGGAGCAGAGGAGCTGGAGCTGCCTCTGCCTCCACCACCGCCAGGAGCAGAGGAGCTGGAGCTGCCTCTGCCTCCACCACCGCCAGGAGCAGAGGAGCTGGAGCTGCCTCTGCCTCCACCACCACCAGGGAGCAGAGGAGCTGGAGCTGCCTCTGCCTCCTCGCCCTGAGCAGAGGAGCAGGAGCTGCCTCTGCTGCCCTGCACTCCACAGGGAGGTGGGGTGGCCGGAGCCCCAGAAAGGGGAGCTGCCGGCCACGAAGAAGGGGACGAGGTCTGGAGACCACTTTCCCCCAGCAGCAGTTTCGCTGCAGGAGTTTTGGGTGAGAGCCCACAGGAGGGAGCTGCCGCCACGGTTAAGGGGAGGTCGGGGACCACCTGCCCCCGCAGCTTTTCGCTGCAGGACGGGACCAGCATGCTGTCAGCCGTGCCACTACCGGCAGGGGAGCTGACAGCATTTCCAGCCATGGGCCCACTGAAGCCTCCTTCCCAGCCCGAGACTTTGGCCTGGACTGCTGGGTATTTATGGGGGAGGTGGCCGTTGAGGCCATGTAGTTTTGCACAGGGGGTATGTGGCAAAGTGCCCGCCTGTGTGTATTTTGTGTGTTATGTGTTGTATGTTGCGTGTGTTAATGTTGGTGTATAGATTGGTACACGGGATATAAACGGGTCTGTGTTTCATGTGTGTGTAAAAGTGTAGATTTGTATTTAGGCACGAGGAGGGCACAAATCACTTCACGTGCTGGTTAAATGTAATATGTGAGCACAGGGTTGCACAGAATTAATTCACGTGCTGGGATTCAAGTGAATAATTAATTAGTAATTGAATCCCAGCACAACAGTATAAATAGGCACATTTTTAGTCACTTCCGATTGGTGTTCGGAAGAGGAGAACGGGAGAGAGAAAGGCGTTAAAATAAGTAGTAATAGTAATAGTAATAGTAAGAATAATAATGTGTTTTGTACTCACCGTGTTTGTTTGTTTCCGTGCACCGCTTGTTCACTGTTTAGTCCGTTTTGTTTATATATTTATTTTGGCGATAGTGCCGTGTCCTGTTTTGTGCTTGTGTTTATTTTCTGTTCTGTTATTAAAAACTGAGCGATCACACGCTCAGCCTCACCAAAACTCAAAGTCTCTGTGTGTTACTTCCTGGCTCTGGTCTGACACCACCCACTCCGGCCGTCTTTGTGACAGTCACCTTGGATAAAGGCCTCTGCAAATTCATGTTAATAAATTAACATTTGATGTATGGGAAAGTATTTGAAGTCCATTTAGCATTTGTCACTGTGACAGCGATGACGAGTGGTCTGACGTCAGGCAGAAGCAGGAACAAAAACTGACACCGGGGAAGTATTGCAGTTCAAAAGGCTTGCGCCGTTTTATTTAAATAATCCAAAAAATAAAATAAATATTTTAAACAAAAACACTTGCTCACAGAGCAAAATAAAAGGTTTAAACAAAAACAAATCACGAACACAAAACCAATAGGTCAGGCTGGGCTATAGCCTTCACTGTACCAATATCTGCTGTAACTCGAATTCGCACTCGCACTCGCTCTCGCTCCGCACCTACAACACCCACCCCGAGCTGGAGAGCTGCAGGCTTTTTATATTCAGGTGACCATCTCCCGATTAGCAACAAAATTAATCACTTAATTAATTCGGGAGATGGCCACCTTCTGCACGAGTTTTTTTTTTTTTTTACTCCTGGCAGAGGACGAGCACCGATCTCGCCTCTGCCAGGACACGCTCTAAAAAATAAACAAAACAATAACACGGCGGTCCCGTCACAAATTACAATAAATAAATCATAATACAAAACAAATACAAAATACACTGCACAAAGGCGGAGGGGGAGACCCCGATCTAAAAATAAATAAACAAAAAAATGTACAGGGCTGCTCACCCTGTTACAGTCACATATTTGCATTTGTATTTAGTTTGGTAGTAAATGTATCACATTTGCATTTGTATTAAGCAAATTCGCAAGAACACTGACATCAATTTCCTACTATCTGGAAAACACAAGTATGCTCAAAACCATAACCATCAAATTTAACAATGGAGTCACCCATACCTTTCAACATTTACAGACGTGCTCAAATTTGTTGGTACCCCTCCACAAAAAACGAAGAATGCACAATTTTCTCTGAAATAACTTGAAACTGACAAAAGTAATTGGCATCCACCATTGTTTATTCCATATTTAATAGAAATCAGACTTTGCTTTTGATTTTTTATTCAACATAATATTGTAAATAATAAAACAAATGAAAATGGCATGGACAAAAATGATGGGACCGCTAACCTAATATTTTGTTGCACAACCTTTAGAGGCAATCACTGCAATCAAACGTTTTCTGTAGCTCTCAATGAGACTTCTGCACCTGTTAACAGGTAGTTTGGCCCACTCTTCCTGAGCAAACTGCTCCAGCTGTCTCAGGTTTGATGGGTGCCTTCTCCAGACTGCAAAGTTTCAGCTCTTTCCATAGATGTTCGATAGGATTCAGATCAGGACTCATAGAAGGCCACTTCAGAATAGTCCAATGTTTTGTTCTTATCCATTCTTGGGTGCTTTTAGCTGTGTGTTTTGGGTCATTATCCTGTTAGAGGACCCATGACCTGCGACTGAGACAGAGCTTTCTGACACTGGGCAGTACGTTTCGCCCAGAATGCCTTGATAGTCTTGAGATTTCATTGTGCCCTGCACAGATTCAAGGCACCCTGTGCCAGGCGCAGCAAAGCAGCCCCAAAACATAACCTAGCCTCCATGTTTCACTGTAAGTATGGTGTTCTTTTCTTTGAAAGCTTCATTTTTCGTCTGTGAACATAGAGCTGATGTGACTTGCCAAAAAAGCTCCAGTTTTGACTCATCTGTCCAAAGGACATTCTCCCAGAAGGATTGTGGCTTGTCAATATGCATTTTAGCAAATTCCAGTCTGGCTTTTTATGTTTTCTTTCAAAAGTGGAGTCCTCCGGGTCTTCCATGGAGCCCACTTTCAAAAAAAAGCTTACGGATGGTGCGATCAGAAACTGACTTACCTTCACCTTGGAGTTCAGCTTGTATCTCTTTGGCAGTTATCCTTGGTTCTTTTTCTACCATTCGCACTATCCTTCTGTTCACTCTTGGGTCGATTTTCCTCCCTATGTCACGCTTCCAGGGAGGTTGGCTAGTTCCATGGACCTTAAACTTTAATAATATTTGCAACTGTTGTCACAGGAACATCAAGCTGCTTGAGATGGTCTTGTAGCCTTTACCTTTACCATGCTTGTCTATTATTTTCTTTCTGATCTCTTCAGACAACTCTCTCCTTTGCTTTCTCTGGTCCATGTTCAGTGTGGTGCACACAATGATACCAAACAGCACAGTGACTACTTTTCTCCATTTAAATAGGCTGAATGACTGATTACAAGATTGGAGACATGTGTGATACTAATTAAAGAAACTAATTAGTTTGAAATATCACTATAATCCAATTATTTATTATCTTTTCTAAGGGGTACCAACAAATGTGTCCAGGCCATTTTAGAATATCTTTGTAGAATAAGCAATAATTCATTTCTTTTCACAGCTTCTTTGCTTTATTCTATGACATACCAAAGGCATGCAAGTATACATGATAAAATAGCTTTTAATTTCATCACTTTTCAGGAGGAATGAAGCATTATTTCAATGAGCTGTAAGGGTACCAACAAATTTGAGCACGTCTGTATGCTTAAAGTTTGAAATTATGGATAGAGTTTACATTGTTCGAGAGCAGTTCCCAGTCATTGGTGCTCATGCAATCACCATTCACAAATGTCAGGGGATGACTCTAAAAACAGTTAGGATGGATCGTGGTAACTCCATTTTCTCCTATGGACAAAGTTTCATTGCACTTTCCACAGTTACTTCCTTAAGCGGTATCAACCTTATCAACTTTGACCCCACCTGCATCTATGCATGTCAAACTGCAGTTGAAGAGTACCATCGGCTCACAGGGATTTATTGTCCAAAGTTGAAAAGCTTGAAGGAGACTAACACGCACAAGGGACACAAGGTAAAAGATCATGCGCATTTCATTCACTGAGCCATCATTAATGTTCAGGAACAGCAAAAGCCTCAGTCTTCTAAGAGAACATTGCACTTACACATCCATTCAGAGGCTTGAGCAACCCCAATTTCACCTCATGCTATGCAAATGCAACATTGCAGTGCCTTCTTCACTTGCAACCTCTGAAGGATTCATTAAAACACAGTCAACAAGAGGCTATCAGGAGCTTTGTTCACAAATAGGATCACTTGCCATCCACTGCGTCTCTAACTACTGTGGATATTTGTCACTTCTTAGGAGAACCTTTCAATAGAGATGAGCAGCAACATGTTGCAGAGTTGTTCACCAAATTGTCTGAAATTTGTCCTGAAGTATCTTGCATGGTTTCAGTCACAATAAGTCATGACATTCTATGTACTACATGTAACTACTGCTCATCAAACCGAGAGGTGTATATTTATCCTCTACATGTACCTGCTGGTACAGATTCCATGTGTTTGGAAGAACTAATTTATAGAAATGACAAATGGGCAATGATTCCTGGTAGCGAATGTAGGCAATGCAAAATTCCTCCAATCATGAAACGTGAACTTATTAAATCAGCAGGGAGACTGATTGCAGTCCAACTTATGCTTTGGGAAACCAAACCAGACGGGACCGTTAAAAGTGACACGATGTTAAGTTTACTGCTGTGCAGAAGAGCACAATTACTGTGGACAACAGGAATTACCAATTAGATTCCATTATCATACACCAAGGACAGGATGTTACTTCAGGACACTATGTGTCTGTTCTTGCTGTGGGTGCTACTGGAAAATGGTGCATGCAAATGATGCACTTATTGAAGTCAAACCATGGTCAAGAAATGCAAACAAAATGTATATGGCCTTTTATGAAGAGATCTAATGCTTTACAAATGCCTTAGCCTAAGTTCATAAGACCACTATATCAAGGAGAATAATGTTTTTTTCCAGCATTAAAATTTGTTAGTATACTACCCTTTAGCACGGACATGCATATGTACCTTTTGAACCATTTATAACATTGTAGTTTTGTACCTACGTAAATATCAATATATCAATACCTACCAAAATAGACATATTGTTTTCACCTCTCAAGCAACTATAAGAATATAATGTTTACACTTTCAATACTGTCCAAAAGTCCCTTCTAACATTATTTTACTTTCAAATATTTTCTCATTTCTCTTATATTACTCTACTTATTATTCTCTTGTAATGTTTGTCTGTCCATTTACCACACACATTCTCGAATATCTTTCCCTTGCTTTATTCATTATTTGATGAAGTAAAAAAAGAAGTGATATCTATAACAAAAACATTGTCAATGTAAAAAAACAAGTTAGAAAAATGCAACAGCCATTTAAAGGGGTGATATCAAACACAAAAGCCCAAGTTAGGAGAAGCAATTAGGCCAATCTTGTCAAGCATCAAGCAAATAGGCACAGTTGGAAAGGTGCTGGGGCCCAAGATTCACACAATTCTTGCTTCTAACTTGGCGCCTTTTTTTGATCGCTTCGCTCCACTTGAAATGCAGACACACACTCACACACTGAGACACACTCACACACTGAGACACATACACTGAGATACACACACTGAGATACATACACACACACACACTGAGGCACACACACATACTGACACACACACACTGAGACACAAACACTCTGAGACACACACTGAGACATACACACACACACTGACACACACACACACACAGACACACATACACTGAGAAACACACACACTACAACACACACAGTCTCAGTGTGTGTGAGTGTGTCTCAGTGTGTGAGTGTGTGTCTCAGTCACTTCAAGTCATACAAAGAGCATTTCAAGTGGTTTGAACTTGCAACATGACGTTCTTGAAGAGCACACGACCTTAGCTCCGCCAAGTGCATTTCAAGTGGAGCGTGGAGCGGTTTATCAAAAAAATAGCGCCAAGTTAGAAGCAAGAATTGTGTGAATCTTTGGCCCCAGCACCTTTCCAATTGTGCCTATTTGCTTGATGCTTGACAAGATTGGCCTAATTGCTTCTCCTAACTTGGGCTTTTGTGTTTGATATCACCCCTTTAAACGGCTGTTGCATTTTTCTAACTTGTTTTTTTTACAATGACAATGTTTTTGTTATAGATAACAATATACAACACACAGATGATAGAATCCTTGTGGTCCTCTATTACCACCCTACCAACAGAAAGATACAGACACCGTCTTAAACGTCCTGAAAAATAAAAGATTTTTTTTAATCATTTAAACCTTTTCGTTCATATGCCATATATATATATATATATATATATATATATATATATATATATATATATATAGTAAGACAGCAGGGAGGGGGTTAAATCCTCCCTGCAGAAAATATGTGTGTAGACACATTTGTTTAGTTTAATTGTCTATTGTTTTATTGTTTAATTGTTTAATTTTCAGTTAATTATTTGATTGTTAATTATCCCCTGCACCTGGTGGTAATTGTTAATTAGAACCAGGTGCAGGGTATTTAAGAGAGGCAGTCAGTCTGCTCAGGACTGCTGTGGAGAAGGAAGCAAAAGGCGGTGTGCTCTGTTTCTAGGCAGTCACCCTTGTGAGTACGAAGCGGTAAGAGTGTATTCTGTTTATGACAGGTAAACGGTTTAGCCATCCTGTGGGATAGTCAGGGACCTGCCTGTTGTTTAGTTAGTGCTCCAAAGGAGCTAGATGTTTTGTTTTGGTTTTTGATTTTGTGTTTGTTTATTAAAAATAGCGCAACCGCGCTTAAAAATCCATAATCTGTGTCCTGGGTCAATGTTCTTAAAGGGGCAACGAACGACTGTGAGTGGCGGCCCGTTTACTATATATATATATATTGTAAAAGATCACGCCACACAGGTTCGTGCCCCTTTAAAATTACGACCCAGCACAACAGAAACTGATTTTTTTTAAAGCGCGGTTGCGCTATTTTTTTAATAACACAAAAATAAACAAATACAAAACAAAAACCTAACTCCATCCTGGAGCACTGACTACACAGCTTGTTCCCTGATTAACTTGCAGGACGGCTAAGCCGTTTACCTGTCACCACCAACAAAACACACACGCTTAACACAGCACTTTTTTTTTAGACTGCACGGAAGCAGAGCACCTTATCTGCCTCCTTCTACTCAGCAGCCCCGATCAGATTAACTGATCCTCTCTTATACCCTGCCCTGGTCCCAATTACTAATTACTGCCCAGGTGCAGGGGATAATTAAATAATAAAACAGTTAAATTAAACAATAAAACAATTAACAAAAACTAATTAACAGAAAAAACAAAACAATTAAACAATAAAGGTGCATTTTTTCGCTTCAGGAGGCTTTAACCCCTCCCTGCTGTCTCACATTCCCGCTGCTGTTACACTAATATATATATATATATATATATATATATATATATATATATATATATAATTAGGGCTGTCAATCGATAACAATTTGATTGGTTGATTTAGGGGCATCAGTAGATTAATCTGTGCACATTTTTAATAAAGGCAATGATCTTATAGCAGCTGTGCTGCATAATAATACTAAAAAATCAATAGAATCTAAAAAAAAAAAAAAAAAAAAATGCCCAATGGGAATTTGGTCTTTTTAAAAGCATTTATATGCTTACACACACATATATCTATATATCTATATATATATATATATATATATGTGTGTGTGTGTGTGTGTGTGTGTGTAAGCAATAAGGCACTTCCAGATCTAGCGGGCTTCTATTTTGCATAGGTGCCTGCTGGAACGTTGACATGCTTAACTGTGAATTACATTTTAACAATCTGCGCATAAATACTGGCTTTAACCCTTAACATTCTGATACACAACTAATCTGATAACATAAAAAAGCTACTAAACATTGATACTTTCTGACGCTGGTCTAGAGACAAGTGAAATCATGTCTGTGACAGGACACCGTAATGAAGGCTCAATTCACAGCTACTGGACAGCAAATCAACAGGAAAGACATGATTGGTCCACAATTCTGTGATCAGCTGGCTCCAAACAACACCTGCTTCAAAACTAGCCAGTCAAACTGCCATCTCTGTTTTTCAGGTCTTTCCACACCAGCCAATCCACTACCCACCAGCTTGAATGAGCCCCCCCTCCAACAACAAGTTTCGAGTCTGCCTATACTGCATGAACTATTCAACAATTGTACAGTTAATTTATCTAGCAATGTCCAGATAAATTATATTAAGAAAGAGTAAGACTCCAATAAATACATACGTTAGCCAAATAATAATAATTGTAATAATAATAATCATTTTTTCTCTACGTGTATGTCGTTTTTCTATTCTAATTATGTTAGGGACTATTTTCCTCAGAGGAAGGTTACCAAGCGAAATATCAGAAGTTCAAGGTAAATATAGGTTTTAAAGTTTTTTGTTTTTTTTTTAAAGAGAAAATAAAGAAATACATAGTTTTCTAATAGCGATAGTGCCCTCTCGATGCGGGCTCTACCATGTGGTAGATGACCTTGACTTTCGTTAGCGCCCTCGGCTACGGCTCCGGACGCATAACTCCAGTCGCGGTCATCTACCACATGGTAGAGCCCACATCGACGGGCTCTACCGCTTAAATATCACCACGCCCCCGGGTGGTTAAAGCCAGTCAGCTTCGCCTTGTGACTTACCACGCAAATGGGACGTGGTGAGATTAGAATATATTACCCCCTGAAGTGCCTTATTCTGCTTATAAAATGGGTCAACTAACTAAATAGAAGAAAAAAAAAAACGTAAAAAATGTTTTAATTAACAAAAAAGTCATTTTTATTAAATATCCTTAAGCCTGTACCTGACTAAAGAAAAATAGTCCCTTAAAACTTAAAAATAAATAAATATAATACATTAATTAAAAAATATATATATTTTTTTAAAAAACATTGAACTGATTAGAAACAAGAAGCGCTATTTATAGATGTTAAATTGAACATTGCCTTGAAATTGCAGTTTTGAAGATTTACAGGCCTTTTTTTAGGTGTTCATTCTGAACAGTAGGTGGAGCTGCAGCAAGCAATTTCGAGCAACATGGTGTTTGATCATTGCTGTCCTTGTCGTTGTCTGAGGAGGTGTAGGACAGAGTGTAGCTCCACTGTTTGCAGTCACTTGAAGATGGTGCCCAGTCATTTTTAAGGTTTCCCTCACACCTGTGAAATATTCCTGGCCGTTTTCATCATGGCAAAGCACAAACGAGTCTGCTTTTAGATCATGCAGACCTTCTTCGCCACATCTGGCCATATTTAGTTGCACATCAAACCAAAACTTTCTCACAAGACCTGCGGCAGTGTCAGGTGACCGTGCTGGGGAGGGTTTTCATTTTTTTTAAATAGTCCTTTGTGATCTGGGGGTAGTGACAGGAGGTATCCATGCCAGATTTGCGGTATTGCTTCACAGTGGCAACAAAGATGTTGTTTGAATTTTGAAATACTCGGTCACTTATCAAATTCACTTTGCGGTTTATTGCTGGACTGTTTAAAAAATGGTTAAGACCGGCTCGTAGGGGCATACAGCTTGAGACTGAATACTCCCGTCCCTCTGAGATACGGACAGTGGCATAAAACTCCTGTAGCAAATTATTTAGATCAGGCAGAGGAATTACTTCGAAATCAATATTTATCAGTTTTTGTTTTAGCCAGTCAAATAGGACAGTGGTTCTCAATCCTGGCCCTCAGGAACCCCTGTGTCTTCTGGTTTTCATTCCAACTGAGCTCTCAACTAAACCCTTCACTGAACCAACCTATTTGTTTTACTTGTTTCAAGGTGATACCGTGCAAAGTTAGAAATATGTGTCAGTAGGATTTAACTTTGTTTGTGTAAGATAATCTGAACTATCTGAAATGTAGCAAAAAAATAAATAAATTGCTGCGAATTTTTAAATAAACAGAAATATACAAATTCAAAAATGACTATGAATGTAAAAGTCAATTACAATTGTTTTTGTTTCAAAATAAAAAAAAAACCCAGAATATTAAATATGCACCTAACTTGTTTTACTGTTTTGTAACATTAATAGGGATGGGAATTTTAAACATTTAAATGTATAAACTCCAAAGAACTTGTTAAACGTTGAATAATATGCTAGACATATAATCGGTCACATGACAAATTTCACCAAACGCACATTTTTTAATATATTAATTTTAATAATTTATCGTCATATACAGCAGTCTGTTCTGTATCCACCTGTTACGGTGGCACAGTAAGGGCAGATATTATAAAGAGGAAGGGGTTTGGCAATTGCTTCCAAGTAGCTTTTCTGATTGGTGCAACAGAAAGATTGACACTGGGGCGGGTTTTGTTTTCGGTCGATCTGCCGCTTCATTGGTGCACTTTGGTACGGTATCAGTTCCACAGTGTAATAGTTAATGACAAGTGTTTTTTTTTCTGAATTTTGTTATATATTTTTTTAATAAAATCTATAAACAAAGGAATGAAGCAAAACCACGTTTGGAAATATTTTGAGGAACCGGACGAGAAAACTGTGGTATGTAATAATTATGCCAAACAAAATTGCCGTACCACAAAAAAAAAGTTCAATGCTTCATCATTTGAAATGAAAACATTCAGAAATTATGTGGATGGAGTTAAAAAAAAAAGCAAAAATCCATAATAAACAGAACGCTTCGGCTGACATTTATTTAGCTCTTACATCCCTGTGAATACTTAGAACACGATATTAAAAGGACGTTTTTTTGGGGGGGCTTTTTTAAAATATTAATACAAAGAACGCATACGTGGACAGGCGCTATAAAATCGTTATATTAAAAAAAAATTATTAAAAATGTGTACAGATGAATCTACCGGTTAATCAACTAATGTCATAAAATTAACTCATCAAAAATGTGAATCGAGTGACAGCCCTAAATTTCAATATATACTTTGGTGTGTGTTTTTTATTTATTTATTTTACTTTGTAGTTAAGTCTTTGCTATGTTCAAACGTTATTTGCTTATTTAGGGTTTCTTTGCTTAGAAAATATTAACCAGAGCTGTCAATATAAATCATAATGTCATATAAAGAGTGTGTGTATGTAGATATGGTTTAAACGCTGACACCAGCATAGCATTTAAACGTTCATTAAAATGTACCAAAAGCACATCCCTAAACGTTAACCGTTTATTTTTATATTTTAGAATAGAGGCAAACATAGCTGGCCCATTTTATAAATATACATATATCTATAAACAATAAAAATGTACAAATAATATAATACTTAGCCCAAATTATTATTTTTATAGGATGTCTGTACACGTTGGGGTTCCATAGCAGCAATGTTATAGAGATTTCTTTAGAAGCAGGAAGCAGTGTTTGCAAAAGACATCAAGCTCTGGAGTTTAATGCCATCTGTAAAAGATCTACCAACACTAGAAGACCTTGAATTTGTGCTCCTGCCTCTTGAAAGGTTTAGTGACATATTTAGTGGGGACACAGTATGTCACAGTGTCCTCCCTCCAACCTGTGTAGTCGTATCTTGATGGTCTGCTTACTCCGCTGGAGAGTGTCCCATGGTAAAAGAGCTTAAGTGGATAATCACGTTTGGTTTTAAAGAGAGATTTGCCAATTTCACTGTAATGCAGCACAACAGCATGTTTCTTGATCCTCACGTTCGTGCACTTATGTTAAATGATGAACACAGACATGCTCAAAATAAAGTATTAAAAATAAAGCATTGTTGCTGGAATTTAAGTTTCAAAACACCAAAATGAATTCAACTTAACTAAGATCTCGGTTAAGTACTTACTAACGTGTTACTGTATGTCCTATTTGCTTTTAAATAGTAAACTATTCTATTCTATTTTTTTGGTTAAGGTCAACTGAATCCCACTTAAAATCTATCCCAGGGAAGTTTTATTGTGGCAAATTACTTCTTGAAGAAGCCTTGACCATATTTATTTAGCAATTAATTTATTTATTTGATATATGGTCGCCTGAAAAATAAAATGGTTGCCTATTATTGCACTTCATTTAAATAGCTAGTTGCAGCCAAATATTCTATATGACAGTAAACTGCACTGTATTGAGATGGTGAGTCTTTCATATCCCCTTGTTTGGATTTAACCTCTACTGATAGTGTCCTGCTCACATGGGGAATCCAACTTGTGCCTTTGACTTGGGTAGGTTTTCTGATGGAGTGTGACGGAAATATGAGTTCTGGTTGTAAATCTCCCTCCCGACCTGTGAGGGCGCTAAGTAGCGAAAGGGAAAGGCTTTGGACGGGTTCGCCTGACAGTTCATTCCCTGGGTTGGAAAGTCAGTCAGCCTGGAAAAAGGCAAGGCTCCGTTGCAGGAATGTATTGACCCGGAAGGTAAACGAGGTAGCAGCTGCAGGCAATAGAGTCAGCTGTAATCGTTTACCAAGGGGTCATGCATGATTGCATAAAGGGGGCCAGAGAATTGTAAATCTTTTCCTTCGCTTGGGTTCAGAGATGCACGGAACTGGAAGGACCGGGAGAGTTCCCAAAAAGAAAATAAAAAGTATTTGTGAGTGTTTTGTTTGTTTGTAGCACTGTTAGTAATTGTTTTTTGTTTGTAAATTCACTAGGACGGCTAACACGTCTCCGGAGCTGTCGCCTTGGGCCAGCCTTGGGCCAGCACTACCCGGAACAACAACACCGTGAGCACTACTGCACGCACTCGGACTGGTGATTTGTGTTCGTAGTATTGTGGGAGCGGATAACGTGTTATTATTTGTTTTGTTTACAAATCATAATTATTATTTTCCTGCCGAGCTTTACACCAGGGGTGTATTGCTGGAGGATTACTGTTTGGTCGCCAGACCAGGATTTGTGTAATAATAAAAAAATAACATTTCCAAATTGGATTACAGTTTTCACTTGTGATTATTTCTGCACTGCATCACCTCTGCATCTGTTCTTAATCAGCAAACACTTTGCCACATGGAGACAATGAGTTCTTCTGCTAATGCCTTTATTTCCCTTGCTGATTTTGGACTGTAGTGATATGTTTGCCAAATCATATGAAGAGTGTCACAGACTTTTTCCACATCGTCACATTTTCGCTGCACATTCAGCATTGCGAATTCTAGTCTGTGAGGGAGACAACGAAAAGCCATGAGGCATCCACTTTTAATTTAGCATAGACCCCTGCCTACTTGCCCATGTTTACATTTGCCCCATCAGCCCCAAAGCCAACAGTTTCTTTTCTTCCACTGCTCCCCTGTCAATCCAAGGTCCTCAAAGAAAGTTTCAATGGTTGCTTTTGCACCGAACCTAAACAATATGATTATTACCTGGATTCTTACTACTTTTCTGCCATAACATCTCATACGCATGCTTTCATTTTACTACCTCCTCTTGGCTTTGCTTACATTCCCTTTCTAAGCAACCTACTTCCTGACGTAGTTGCACTACTTACTTTTTTAATTCCATAGTACTATCTGCAGTAACCTTTCTCTCAGCTACCTGTGCACTCAGGGCAGTGTCTAATTCCTTCACCCTGGCTGTACGGTCAGTACACTTCTCTTTCTGTCTTTTACATTCTTTTTTCACTTTCTCAAACCTTCTCTCCATTTCATTTTTGCACATCATTAGCAGTACATTTGCATGTTTCTCTTATTTATACATTTTTCATTTCTCTCCAAACAACATTCTTCTAACCATTTCCAATAATCTGATTTACAGTGCGCAGATCCATACGGACCTTCCTTACAGTGCTTTGCAAGGTATACTTTATCAGTAAATCTTATTTCCTGATTGTGGCAAAGTGGTAATTAGTAGCAGGTGTGGTGCGGCTGCAGTAATCCCAAGAACAAACAGACAACAAAGTACGGGTGAAATGGTTAATTTAATGATTATTAATCTAATGGTATGATGACCAGCCAGCAAATAATAATGAACTGGCAATACACAACAATGTGTACTGCACAGTAATCAAAAGGGTTGCAGTCCCGTAAATAATAAGCACAGTACTAACACACACAATTAGACACACACACGATCACAAGTCCAAAGTGAGTGCTCAGTGCTTGTGGTGAAGTACAATATAATATGTGCTATACTTGTGAACAAGTGCTGATAACAATGTTAGTCGTGACTGTAGTGCAGTGTTGATCCGGTTTTGTGCTGGCCCTTGGCGACAGCTCCGGATTCGTATTTAGCCGTCTAGTGCTATATAACAAAAACACAGACAGTTACTAAACAGACAAGAACAAACAAACAAAACACTCACGAATATTTTCCCGTACGCTTTCTCTGTGTCTCACACGGTCCTTCCAGTCTATTAAAACCCAAGCGAAGGAACTGATTATGAGTCTCCGTCCCCTTTTTATGCTGTCACGCATGACCCCTTGGTAAACTAATGCAGCTGCCTTTACAATCAGCGGCTGCTACATTGTTTACCTTCCGGGTTAATACGTTCTTGCAACAGAGACTCGCCTCCTTCCAGACTGGCCAAATCCCCGACCCGGGAAAGAACTGTCAGTCCAGCCCCTCAAAAGAACTCTGTCCTCACTGCCTAGCGCCCTCACAGGTCGGGAGGGAGATTTACAACCAGAACTCATTATACTTCCGTCACATATCCCACCGCTCAGAGTGGAGCCGAAGGAACACTCGGCTGAATCTGTCTTTCCCATTACTCCCCCCTCCCGGGAAAAATAATCTGCATTTTTATGGTCTTTCCCTGCACGGTGTACCATATGGTACATGAAGGGCTGCAACGCCAGATACCACTGAGTTATCCGGGCATTGCTATCCTTCATTGTGCTTAACCACTTGAGTGGGACATGGTCTGTGACAAGATCAAATGAGTGTCCCAGCAGGTTGTATCGTGAAGAGTGAGTAGCCCATTTAATGGCCAAACACTCCTTTTCGACTACGGAGTAGTTGTGTTCCCGAGGTAGCATTTTTTTACTGATGTACAGTATCGGGTGTTCTGCTCCATCTACCTTTTGAGACAAGACAGCACCCAAACCCACATCCGAGGCGTCGGTGTGGAGGATGAATCTTTTTGGTGAAATCTGGTGTGATAAGAGGGGGCCTGGCAAAGTCTACGCTTAATAGTATCAAACGCCCTGACACTCAGCTGACCACTTAATTAAATTTGGAGCACTCTTTTTTGGTGAGGTCAACTAAAGGGTTAACCACTGTGGCATACTCAGGGATAAAGCGGCGGTAATAACCGGCTAATCCCAGTAGTGACCTCACCTGAGTCTTGGTTTTGGGGATCGCTGCATCAACCAAAGCCTGGATTTTAGTGACTACAGGTCTCACCCTTTCATTCCCTATTAAAAATCCCAAATATTCGGTAATGATCCGGTAAGGTCTCTCCCGCACAATGACACCTGGTGGAGAGATAATGTAATATTCAACCAAATTAGTTCTGCTAGGCAAGTCAGAAAAAACATCGCTGAATTCCTCAATAAGCTTACTTAGCTCCCGTTGCTGGTCTGGAACCAATTGTTCCCCCATCTGAATGATTTTTGTGCTAGGAGTCTCTGGGCAGGGGCCTAAATCATCCTCTATGTTGCCTGGGGCTATAAACAAGACCTCCCTTGCCTGCCAGGGCTTTAATAAATTGACATGATAAATTTAACGTTCATTACGGCGATCGGGCTGTCTAATTTCATAATTCACCTTTCCTATAGCCCGAATCACTTCATATGGCCCCTGCCATTTAGCACATAACTTGGATTCTGATGAGGGAAGTAGCAGCATTACTTTGTCTCCTGGTCTAAAGGATCCAATTAGTGCATTTTTGTTGTAATGCTGCTGTTGTCGATGCTGAGCCGATCTGAGGTCGTCCTGGGCCAAACGACCGACCAAATCTAGGCGATCTCTTAGTAGGAGCACATGCTTCACTACATTTTTGGATGAGTCTTTGTGCTCTTCCCACCCCTCTCTCAACAGATCGAGAATGCCGCAAGGCTGTCACCGTGCCACCGTGTCCCCATGGATACAGGAGATGGCCACCTGACCTCGTGGCCGCCATGACACACCGCCCAAGAGAGCGGTTCTTATTAAGGTTTGCTCACATCCTGTGTCCACTAATGCGTGGGTTTTCACATTGCCTAAAACCACACCAATTATACAAAGCCCCTCCCGACCATTTTCCCCACGCTTACCTACCTCAGGTGCCCAATTACATGAGACCACATCACACTCCATGAAGATCTGGATACGTCCAGTGACTGCTGTGAATAGTGCAGCTGGCAACAAGGGAAAGACCTTGTGACAGCCTGGAGAGACAGCTGACAGGAGGAAAGAGACCCCATTGGGGCTGGTAAGGGTTAGCTACCCTTGTCGGCAGTATCCAGCTCTGTGTTTACAGGATGCTGGAGACACCCGCCCAAGGCTTCTAAGAAATTAAAGAGAAAAATACCCCTAGAGTCTGCGAGAGCGGGGCGAAAGATGACTCAACGTTGGACAACACGGTTAACGACTTAGGAACGGAAACGGATATGAGTATGGAGAGTACTTCACAAAAGACTAGTTCAAGATTTGCAGTTAACAAAGACATGGAACTCCAGGTTTGTGTCTGGCGGCTGGAGCAAGGCGACAACGGTCAGGGGTTTGAAGATTCATCAAGGGAGAATGAAATGCTTGAGGGAGAAGGGACAAGGGCCTCGCATTGATCAGTACTTCTTAAGTCAGTCAAGTCAGTCGAATGAAATCCAGCGACAGGAAACAAACCACAGTTCGCAGGATATCAGCACCCCTGTCATAGACGTGAGGAGGACTTGCATGGACACAGTTAGTGATGAACCTAATGATCCTTTGTGAACCCGGTCAGACAAACCAGCATAAGAGAGAAAAGAACCTCAACGGGCACAAGCCTGGAGTTAAATGGCCAAGAGCTTGTGAGAAAACTGCATGGGACACAGTAAACACAGATCTCTGCGTTGCATTGGAAAGATTAAGTGGAACAGTTGAAAAGAAGCTGGATAAATTTGGGGACATCATCTACGATATGGAAGTGAGAGGTTTGGAGTTGAAAAAGGAAGGAAAAAGTACAAACTATTCCTGGAAAGTCTAGACGGCAGCAGGAGATTGAACGCTTAGTTAGAGAAAGGAGACAGCTGAGGAACCAATGGAGAAGAGCAGAACAAAGTCAGAAGGAGGGACTCAATCTCTTACAAAGGGTCATAAAAGATAAGCTTGCAACATTGCGCAGAGCTGAGCGCCACGGAAACGCTACAAAAGAAGGAGCGTGCGAGAGCTAACTTTTATAAAGACCCATTCAAATTTGTAAAGAAGTTATTCACCAGTGAGAAGAATGGCACACTAAAAGCATCTAAGGTTGAGCTGGAGAGATATTTGGAGGAAACACATACAGATTCAAAAAGGCAGGAGCCTATGTCAATTCCGTCAGACATCCCACCTATCAATCCACCAGAATACCAAATGGAGGACTGTGCACCTAAGTGGAAAGAAATAGAGCAAGCTGTGAAAAAAAAGCAAGGGCTTCATCATCTCCAGGGCCTAATGGAGTTCCGTTACAGAGTGTACAAGAGTGCTTCAGGAGTTCTACGAATTCTGTGGAAATTGATGAAAGTGGCATGGGAAAAACAGGTGGTACCAAGAGCATGGCGCCGAGCAGGTGGAGTCTTTATACCTAAAGAAAAAGATTCTACAAGCATCAGTCAGTTTCGTCCCATTTCCCTATTAAACGTAGAAGGCAAGATTTTCTTCAGCATTATTGCTCAGAGATTGTCAGCTTACCTATTAAAGAACTGCTTCATTGACACTTCAATACAAAAAAGCAGGCATTCCAGGTTTCCCAGGTTGCTTAGAACACATCAATGTGATCTGGCAACAAATTCATCCGCCTAAAAAGGAGAGGAGGGAGCTCCATGTGACATTCCTGGATTTGGCTAATGCATATGGTTCAGTGCCACATGAACTACTTTGGGCAGCATTTGATTTTTTTCAGTGTACCGATGACAATAACAAATTTAGTGAAAGCCTACTTTGAGATTTGCAATTCAGTTTTTCAACTTCAGAATTCAGCACTACATGGCAATGCCTAGAGGTTGGAATAATGGCAGGATGCACCATTTCTCCACTGGCTTTTACCATGGCAATGGAAGTAATCATTAGGGCATCAAAATGGGTAGTAGGAGGAGAGCGCTTGGCTTCTGGAATGCGACTACCACCAATTCGAGCATACATGGATGACATGACAACCATGACTACAACAGTAGCCTGCACTAATCGATTATTGGGCAAATTAACCAATAACATTGAATGGGCACGAATGCAATTCAAGCCCACTAAATCAAGGAGCATCTCTATAATTAAAGGCAAAGTAGTAGATAAAACATTCTTCATTAATGGTGAGGCAATACCAACAGTGTCTGAGAAGCCAGTGAAGAGTCTTGGGAGATGGTACGACGGGGATCTAAAGGACACAGTTCGTGTGGGAGAAGTTAGACAACAAGCAGTGGAAGGGTTGAAGAGCATAGACAGCTGCGCTCTACCAGGTAAACTAAAACTCTGGTGCTTTCAGTTTGGTCTACTGCCGAGGTTGCTGTGGCCACTGACTGTGTCTGAGGTTTCTTTGACAACAGTAGAGAAGCTGGAAGCTTTAATCAGTTCATACATCAGGAAATGGTTGGGAGTTCCACGCTGCCTCAGCAGAGTGGGACTTTATGGTAAAGGAATACTGCAGCTACCAGTCTCTGCTCTAACCGAGGAGTTTAAGTGCGCCAAGGTCAGACTGAAAATGACATTAGTAGAGTCACGATAAATGCGTAAGGGAGGCAGCACCTGTGTTGAAAACTGGAAGAAAGTGGGCGGCAAAGACAGCTGTGGAAGATGCAAAGGCTGCCCTTCGAATTGGTGATATCATGGGGCAAGTTCAGCATGGAAGAGGGGGTCTTGGTTTCAGTTCAGCTCCTCCTGCATGGCACAAGGCAGCCCCAGCTCAAAGGAGGAAGCTGGTAGTCAACGAGGTGCAAAAGCAGGAGGAGAGGATGAGGTGTATAAAGGCCATTTCCCAGGCCAAGCAGGGAGAATGGATGAGATGGGAGAGTGTGGAACAACGAAGATTGGCTGGCAAGACCTATGGTCAATGGAACAGAGCAGGATCAGTTTCCTCATCAGGTCAACATATGATGTTCTCCCATCACCACAGAACCCCAAACCTCTGGGTCCTCTCCTGATCCTCTCTCACCCCGTCCTTGTGTTCCCTCACCTGCAACCTTAAGGTTTCACATTTTGACAGGATGTCAGGTGGCTCTTAGCCAAGGACGGTTTCCACCATGGCGCCATGACCAGGTGCTGCGATGTTTGGCCTTAGCATTGGAAGACAAGCGTAACATGACCAATAAGTTGTCACCTCCTTTTCCATCAAAACATTACACACCAAAGACAACATTCCTCCGCCTACCAGGAGAGCAACCACCAAGAAAAGGTGTTAAAACCAACCCCTGCCTCTCTTAACTGGAAGCTGCTAGAGACTGGAAAATGCTGGCAGATGTTGGTCAACGGCTTATTTTTCCACCTGAGATTACCACCACTAACCTTCGACCAGATATTGTCTTGTGGTCTGGATCAGCACGCCTTGTTCACCTGGTAGAGTTAACAGTGCCATGGGAGGATGCTGTAGATGAGGCTCTGAGAGGAAGAAACTGCGGTATGCTCAACTAGCCACTGAAGCCGAACAGCGAGGATGGAGAGTCCGGGTTTACCCAGTGGAAGTGGGTTGTCGAGTTTGCACCACACTCTACAACCCGGTTTCTCAGAGACGCTTTCGATTCAGTGGCCAAGAGTTGACTGCCGCACAGTGAAGAACTTATCTGAAGCAGCAGAGAGGAGCAGCAACTGGCCCAGTGGTTGAGACGGAAAGATTCTGGCTTGGATCTCAAGGACACAATAGAAAGAAAGAAAATGTGCTTTATGTTGCAGGTAAGTAAGCTGGGCTGAGTTGAGTGGGGACTTCAGGGGGTGATGCTGGGACGCCAGAATCTGTAGTACTTTGTATTTTGAGGTGTCCTGGGCTAACTATCACTATTACCTGCTGTATTACTGAGGATGGAAGGTGCCCACTTGAAAACCCCAGAGATGTTACCCTTCTTAGCTCAATCCAGACGGTTTGTCATGCTGATGCGTTTTTGGGAGGCCGTACTGTGGTTGATCCCCGAGCCAGCAATAAAGCCGCCAATAATAATGATGTTCTCCCAGGAGGCAAATAAAAAACCTCTGATCCTGGAGCCAGCATTACACTTCAGCCATTAACAC
Source organism: Huso huso (assembly GCA_036884735.1). Taxonomy (NCBI): domain Eukaryota; kingdom Metazoa; phylum Chordata; class Actinopteri; order Acipenseriformes; family Acipenseridae; genus Huso; species Huso huso. The sequence goes on along the minus strand of CM072667.1, from coordinate 46,653,244 downwards.
CAGACAGAAGGATATCTACATCATCATATGGAAGGAAACGTAAATGGATGGAGACACATATGGATCACATTAGTTTACTGTAAAGCTTGGCCTTACGCCTTAGTTGGTGTTCCATCTTGGCGAGATCCGAAGTTCAAATCAGCATGAAGTTTTAACATCTAAGGTGTAATGGAAATCATTATACCTGCTTGTGACAAAGAGAGAGTGAACTGTTGTTTTAGATCTTTTTCCACCGTGAGATTGCCACCACTAAGGAGGACCAGACAGAGTTTTGTGGTCTGGACGCCACAGACCCGTTCACCTGGTAAGCGCAGTGGCATGGGCATTGGTAGATGAGGGTTGCCCTCGCTGACCAATGGGGAGCCACTGAAGCATAAAAGGGCGATGGAGGGTTCTGTTCCTTCTGGCAAGGGACAGTGTGTTGTGAGAGAGAGAGAGAGAACCCGGTTTCTCGAGACGCATTTTTACTGCAGTGTATACGAGCAGGGGAATAAATAAACGGAATCAGGAGAGTTCTTATTGTGTGTTTGAATATAAAGATTCTGGCTAATCCCTTCACCCTTTGTTCGTCCATAGAGCTGATGTACAGGTAAGTACTGACGGGGGGGCCCGAATACTTTGGAGGAGCGCCGACCGAAGTGCCGGACTGTGTGCAGTAATTCATCTCGGGGGATGAGGAAGGTGCCCACGGACTGTGTTTTGTTTGATTGTCCTTAGCTCTTTTGGTTTCATTTTGATTTGGGACTGCAACCCCTTTTGATTCCCTTTGTTTGTCGGGTTACACATGGTTGTGTATCCCAGGGAGGCAAAATTATTATTATTATTATTATTATTATTATTAACACCAGACAGAAGGATACACATTGCTGTGTATCCCGGCGTAAATGGATGGAGGATTTTTTCGTGTTGTGGATTAAAAACACGGAGTTTTACCAACAAACCTGGACTGGTCTAGCGATCTTTTACACCACACCCTCAGCCAACCTGTCACACTGCTATAACGTGTTAGACAGAAAATTGGTTCCTTGATCAGTCAAGATCTCTTTGGGGATCCCTACTCTAGCCATAATCTGTACTAACTCGGTGGCTATTGCAGCGGCACTAGTGGACCTCAATGGAACTGTCTCTGGATATCACGTTGCATAATCTACCACTACTAATATATGCGTATACCTAGAGTCAGAAGGTAGCAAAGGGCCCACTATGTCCATTGCAATGCGTTCAAAAGGAGTGGAAATAATCGGCAGTGGAACCAAAGGGACGGGGCACACTCGACCCGGCGCTACTCGCTGGCAGTCTGGGCATGTGGCTACATATTTCTACACATCAGTATGAAGACCTACCCAATAGAATCGAGCCAATATCCGCTCCCTTGTCTTGTCAGCTCTGAGGTGGATATACTAGCGCCCCAGCACCATCAACATCCTTACCTTCATTAGACCAGACCTGCCCCCAAGCGTGCACTAGTGACGGGTCATTATGTTGGCCCCACACTATGTCCGCGCTTGAGTACCACATGTCTGGTATATTGAGAGGGGCCGGAGTAGCATCTGCCCTGGATGGTCCAGTAACCTCGCCCTCTCGGTTACACTGCCATTATTTGCATTAATTCTTTAAATTTTGGCCAGTCTCGGCCCAGAATAACCGGATGTGGCAACCTTTCCACCACCCCTACTACCAGGTGACATTTTATCGGTCCTACCGATAAATAGACTTTCAGTGTGGGGTATGCCACCGTGTCCCCATGGATACAGGAGATGGCCACCTGACCTTGTGGCCGCCATGACACACCGCCCAAGAGAGCGGTTCTTATTAAGGTTTGCTCACATCCTGTGTCCACTAATGCGTGGGTTTTCACATTGCCTAAAACCACACCATTCATACAAAGCCCCTCCCGACCATTTTCCCCACGCTTACCTACCTCAGGTGCCCAATTACATGAGACCACGTCACACTCCATGGCAGCGGGGCATGACCTGGCCAGATAGCCCTGTTGGTTGCACCTAAAACACGCTGGGGGGACAGAGGGAACATTGGTTATGTAGTTGTCCCATTGCTGGTATGGCAATGGGGCAGGGGCAGCACCTCTACCCCAGCTGGGGGCCAACCTTGGTCTCCATGAAGAGGAGGCAAGGGGGCCCATTGGGGTCGGCGGTCTCGGAGGTCTGGGTCCCGGCACTGATGGTAGAGGTGGTGTTGGAGGAGAGAGAGGTAGGGGTCAGCTGCTCCGAGGGGCAGGAACCGACAGTATCCCAATCCGGGCGGAGACCAGGGAGTCCTCGTAATCCTCCGCCAGTTTTGCTGGTGTTGCGGTAGGGGCTGGTGCTGTGGAAAGTGCCAGCCCTACCTTTTCAATGAGCGCAGTGTAGCGCTCCTCCCTCCTTCTCTCCTCTGTGTCCCGTCTGCTATCCAGTGCCTCCAGCAGCTCCGCGATGTGCGATCCATATCCTGTGTTCTGACACCACGTGTAGCAAAGTGGTAATTAGTAGCAGGTGTATAGCAGGTGTGGTGCGGATGCAGTAATCCCAAGAACAAACAGACAACAAAGTACGGGTGAAGTGGTTAATTTAATGATTATTAATCCAATGGTCTGATGACCAGCCAGAAAATAATAATGAACTGGCAATACACAACAATATGTATTGCACAGTAATCAAAAGGGTTGCAGTCCCGTAAATAATAAGCACAGTACTAACACACACAATTAGACACAGACACGATCACAAGTCCAAAGTGAGTGCTCTCAGTGCTTGTGATGAAGTACAATATAATATGTGCTATACTTGTGAACAAGTGCTGATAACAATGTTAGTCATGACTGTAGTGCAGTGTTGATCCGGTTTTGTGCTGGCCCTTAGCGACAGCTCCGGATTCGTGTTTAGCCGTCTAGTGCTATATAACAAAAACACAGTTACTAAACAGACACGAACAAACAAACAAAACACTCACAAATATATTCCGTACGCTTTCTCTGCATCTCACACGTTCCTTCCAGTCTCTCCTTTACAATCAGTGGCTGCTACATTGTTTACCTTCCGGGTCAATACGTTCTTGCAACAAAGACTCGCCTTCTTCCAGACTGGCCAACTCCCCGACCCGGGAAAGAACTGTCAGTCCAGCCTGTCAAAAGAACTCTGTCCTCGCTGCTTAGCGCCCTCACAGGTCGGGAGGGAGATTTACAACCAGAACTCATTCTATTTCCGTCACACTGATGTACTATTGTTTTATACCAGTAACCCCTTATAATGCACGATTGTGTGAATTTGTATTACAGCTTATTGTCAATTGCTGTGTGTGCCTGAAAATAATTTGTTCCTTTCCCTATGGACTGGACTTATACCAATGTCCGGTTATTAGGTTACAGAAGCAATCCCTTACACATAACCTATATTGTTCCTGGGGCTGTTTTATCGAGATGATCAGATCTAGAATAAAAAAAGAAAAAAAAAACTTCCTTATGGGTTCCTTCTTCTATGGACTGGACTTATACCAATGTCCACCCTACTTTGTTCTCTCGAACAATGTTAAAGCTCTCCCAACCCACCCTTATGTTCTCCCAAAACTTTCTGGTATGATTCCTGTCGATACCGTACAACGAAATCTCCCTTAGTGTATTACTTCTCTCTCTATTATCACATGCAACAAACTACACATATCCAGGTTGTTTTAGCCTTAAATACAAGTAAAAAATGAAATGCAGTTTTTATTAAATTATTCAATAATTTTGCATTATGAAGAGAAAAATCATATTTATATACAAACGTTATAAAATTCAATATATACATGAATAGCAATTATTTTGTTAAGTCTGTAGAAAAACGTACTATAACAACAACAACAAAAAGTATGTAGAAAAACTAACTGCTATAAATGGTGACAAAGCAGTAAACCTAACTATATTGGGCTACTGCAGTAAATGTGACCACCACTGTAAAGCAAACAAATAAATAAATGCATTTCATTTTCGGTATATAAACATAATGTAGTGTATACTTCCTGACTTACAGTATTTTTTCATATGAAGAGGAAATCATATTTATACACAAAAGTTATAGAATTCAATAGAACCACGAACAGCAAATAAAAAAAAAGTCTATAGAAAAACAATCTATATGGTGATCATAAAGCAGTAATCGTAAAGATAATGGGGTGATACAATAAATGTGGCCACCACTGTAAGCTAGCAAATAAATAAATAAATAAATAAATAAATAAATAAAAGTGATGTATTGTGGTGTACGTACTGTCAAGTACAAGCCTGCTCTCGATCTTGAGACAACCTGGAAGAGTGATTGTGTTATCAGGATTTAAGTCCTGAAATTAGAGCGCTCCGTCAGCATAGGGTTAAAACGTCTTGAATAAGTTAAACAAAGTCTTTATTCAGTTGTTTCACTGAGTAGTTTTATTCCAAAAAGCAGAAGTCTTCACAGTATTACAGTACAATGACCCCAGAGCACTGGATAAAATTCAACAGCACTGAAGATTACAAAGGGCCTTCCCAAAGCAGTTACCATACTAGTGTCTAAACAGAAAACATTCTTCACCCTAAAATTGGTTCTAACAAGTTTCCTTTTATGAGGCTGTGGCAATGTGCCCCGCCCCTGTGTTTATTTGTGTGTTGTGTGTTGTGTGTGTGGTGTGTTAATGTTGGTGTATTGTAGTTGGTACACAGGATATAATGTGGGTAATGAGCACAAGTGTTTAAAATGTATAATTGTATTTAGACACAAGGGTGGCACAGGGAGAGAGTGAGGAGAGTAAAGTAAATTAAAAAATAAATAATAAGCAATTGCTACGTGGTGCTGGAGGACCAGCACTGTACGTGTTTGTTTAGTGTTCGTCCCTGTGTGTTAGTGTCTGTTCGTTTTGGTTATCTGTCTGTTTACTTTGGCGTCAAGTGCCGTGTGCTGTTTTTGTTTAAATCTTTTATTTGTTTCATTAAATGCACTGAGCGCCGCAGCGTTTTCAGTTTCACTCACCTCTGTGTTTCTTTGTGGCCTGATGTCACCCCTACAGCCAGCCTGTTCACAGAGGCCCTTAACACTAGAACCGTTTACTCATACCTAAACCGGTTACATTTTAAACAACATTAAAATTTAAACAACAAATTTAAAATGAAAGACAAACTATCAGATACAACTCAAAAGTTTTATTCAAGCACATCATATCAAACATCTGCACAGCCGAAACGTCATATTTAAATGAACAATTAAACATAAAAGGGTTTATTTTCTAACTTACCACATACAAAGCACTACTTCAAAAAATGAAAAACTTCGCATTTTTTAATGTGGAAAAAAAATAATGTAATTGTATGTAAAAAATAATGTGATATCTTGTAACAATTGTAAGTCGCCCTGGATAAGGGCATCTGCTAAAAAATAAATAATAATAATAATAATAATACTAGACTTGTAAAATGTATTATTTTTTTTTATTTTTGTGCAGCCGTGAAACCTACAACGCACTCAATAACTGGCTGACAGATGCAAGGATGCTAGCAAGTCAAAAGATAGTCATAATATTGTGTGGCAACAAAAAAGACTTGGATGCAGACCGAGAAGTGACGTTTTTGGAAGCTTCAAGGTTTGCACAGGAAAATGTTAAGCGAATTATGAATTGTCCAAACCCAAGGCCTAAGGATTTTACTTTAAGTTATTGTCAGTGTTGGGTGGCTGCATGGTGAGTCCGCAGTGTGAAAAAAAGCAGTCGGCTGATGGCACACGCTTCGGAGGACAGCGTGTATTCGTCTTCGCCCTCCCGAGTCAGCGCAGGGCTGGTAGCGGTGAGCTGAGCCTAAAAATAATTGGCCATTCCAAATTGGGAGAAAATAATAAAAATAATTGGCAACGACTAAATTTAAAAAATAATAATAATAATAATTATTATTATCACTGGTCTAGATGATCTGTGTGCACATCAGCAGCAGCTCCTGACTTTAAGTGGGGAAGCTAAATAAATATATTTACTTTTTATTATACGCAATAAAACGTTGCATATTTCAACAGGTACTTCGTAATTTAATAAGAACTGTAATACAATAATATAGTATACACAGCACATAAGGCAAGCAACTGAATATAACAAAAACTTTGTGGACTTACTTGATTGATTAATCCTGAAGGATGTCATTTGTAGAAAAAATATTTGGAAGATGAAGAGCCAGTTTGAAAAACCAAACTGCGAGTACTCAACCATTTTGTTTTTTTCGTACCATGAGCAATTAAAAAGGCAATTTTGTTTTGGTCCTCCCTGTTGAAGAAGGTCCAATTTAAGCTTTGGACGACCTTTATTGTTATTTTTTATTGTTATTTTTTCCTCAATTGAAAGCGAGGAAAATGACATATGAATTAAAAAAATGTACAACGTACTGTATATGGAAATTGAAATATAAGGGAGTAGCCACACGTGACCCATAACCTGTCTGTCAACAGACACGTCAAGATTACATCTAATTATAAGTGGTAGAGACTAGCCGCAAGCTTGCATCGTGTAGCCAATACAAATAAAGTAAAACTTGACAGAGGATGATTGCAGGTGGAATACACACAGAACCCAACCCATTTTGAGGCTACATGTTAGCCAATAGCAATACAGTAGACCTTGGAAAGCATGATGAAAGGTAAGCTTTTTTTACTTTTACAAAATTACATGTAGGCTTAGCCTCCGTAGCCTCTTATGATGAGCCGCCACTGGTGCACATCATATGTGATATGATGGGGCAGCAGTGTGGAGTAGTGGTTAGGGCTCTGGACTCTTGACCGGAGGGTCGTGGGTTCAATTCCAGGTAGGTGACACTGCTGCTGTACCCTTGAGCAAGGTACTTTACCTAGATTGCTCCAGTAAAAACCTAACTGTATAAATTGGTAATTGTATGTATAAATAATGTGATATATTGTAACAATTGTAAGTCACCCTGGATAAGGGTGTCTGCTAAGAAATAAATAATAATAATAATAATATACTTTAGTTCACAGTTTCACTTTATTAACATCCACTGTCTGTAACCAGGAATTAAAGAAGATTGTTGTGTTGTGGTGTGGTGTTTATTAATGAACTCATTTACTGTTCTAGTTTCTTTCAAATTAAAATGCAGTTGGATTTCTATTTATTTACACTGTAAATGAGGTCCTGTTAATCCTGCATTGCTGCTGGTTTTACAGGTGGTATTATATAGCGCTAACGCAGTGCCTATGCAAGACTTGCACTATGCACTGAGAGATGTACAATCAGGGTTTCCCCTGGGTTCTAGATTTTTGTGGTCACTAGTGACTAATACTTTCTAAAAACATTAGTCACTCCAGATATTCAGTAGTCACTACTGGCGCACAGCTCAAGTTTTCAAGGGTGTTATGAGTCCTGATTTTATTTTATACCTTAAATCACTGTATTGACCAAAACAATTATTGAATTAAACCATTTTAATAATGCTCTACAGTTTAAATAAACTGGTAATTTACAGCTGTAAAGTTTTAGAACATTAAAACTCAAGAACCAGATTTGCCCTGAAAAGCTACACAGACACAGAATGCATTATGAATTACTTATACCATGTATGTCTTTTTTACAATAAAAAGAAAAAAACAGTGTTAGAATATTATATACAACCCATGGAAACAGAGTTTTGCAATAAGGCTGAAACTTTGCTGCTTGTTTTCTTTTTCTTTTATCTGACGCTTGTGAGCTTTGTTTGTTCGTTTTTTTCTGGTGTTCCGAATCCAAGTCTTCATCTTCTACAACTTGTTGTTCTGTTTGTTCTATTTCACTCTTGCTGAAAAAACGAGTGGATTTCTTCTGCGACATTTTACAGTATTGCCTAACAGTTTTGTTTTTTAAATCGCGCGCACGTTTACCGCAATCATGTATTTATATTGATGATAAAGTTATAGAAAAGAAGGCAAAAAAAAGTTCACTATCCACGCATCTCTACAGCTGACCTCAATACGAAAACATATTACTGGCATTTTTAAATTATTGGTGACTAAAACGTACAGTACTGATGCTAATTAAAAAAAATAATAATAAAACGCTTACCTAGTATCAGTGTGATGGATGTCCCTGCTTGTTACCACACAAATCACTGATGATGGCAGGGAAATTGGAGAGAGCTTCAGTCGCAAGACATTTTTGGCGTTTTTAATCTTTGATGGTATTTCGTCTTGATCGCCCTTTGCTAGTAATGTACTAGTATTGAGCAAACAATCCACATTTTTTCACTAAATTGAAAGCTAAAAACTCTTAACTCTCACACCAGACGTAACGGCATGTCAAACTAGACCGCATGACAATACTGCGGTTTCTGACTGGCCATACATTCTGTATTTTGAAATGAACCAATAGTACTTAAGTTACAATAAACTTTATTCGGGTCATTGAAACAAATAAATATCGACTTGCAGGCATGAACGTACACAGGAAATTAAATGAGTTAAAGACTAGGCGTTTAGTTTTTTAAAATGTCTTTTTTGTATCCTACACAGACTGCAGTAACCACCCAACTGTTTATATTACATTTAAACAACAGGGCTTATTTAAAATGTACATATTTAATATGTAAATTAGTCGTGTGTGCACTGAACGCTCTGTCAGCTCGTCAGTCTGGTGTTAGCGATTAAACGTAGCTTACATGACAAAAGTTTGCAATAGATTGGCAAGTGGTACTAAATAAAATGCGTTGTCTGGCATTTCAGAATTTTTCTCGAGTACCCCCAGTGGTACGTGTACCCCAGTTTGAAAACTGCTAGAAGAAACCACATTACCAACAGATACAGTTTAATAGTAGTCGTATTTAAATACCGTTGTCCTGACTGGTAAATTCTTCCAGCTTCCCCTTTTATTTTGACAATTTCCATATAAAAAACGGCATTTTTATCTTGACATTTTTCATTCTTAGCCACCAAGTAAATATTTTGGACAGTTTTCAAAACAATTGTTGCTTTATTTTTACAACACACGTTGGTGTTGTTGATAAACACCTATATCTGCTTCAGGTTAAACGATAGGCCCGTGTTACACAGAACACTACAAATAAAATGTCAAATATACAATAAGTATTTCGTTGGTTTTGTGTATTTGCTATGTTTTTAACTTATTTTAATACTGCACATGATATGGTTTTGAAAATGCTACTTACCAAAACCATGCTGCACGTGAACTGTATAACATAATAATTTCCTTTATTCCGATTCCAGTGGTGTTTTCTCAATGCAAGATGTATTGTAGACATATATACAGTGCCGTATAAAACCACATACACTGTATATATATAATTTTATCATGCTCGTTATAGGCCTACTGGCGAAATGGTCAAGAGACAGTTGGTGCTTAACACATACGGAATAATTTTGGCCCTGAATTTTAGCATTTTTGGTCATAGAAAAGACACATTTTACATATTTTACAACGTTACCGTAGGCTAATTTTTTTCTTAGTTAATGATGCGTTTTCGTTTCACAAATCTTATGCACACAGTATTTTAAGCACAACTGTAATAACTTATATTTCAACAGCCACTGCCGAAGCTGATTACTTATTCTTTCAGAAGTAATGGTCGGGTGTAACAGGGATACGAGGTTATATTTGCGCAATGTGGTCAGGGACTGCCCAGTCCCTGACCACATTCCGGCGCCTCCTTAAGACTCACCTCTTCAAACAGCACCTGTAGAACTCCTCTGTTTGTTTCCTGGGACACTATCACCCTTCATGTAAATGTCCTTTATTTTGCTCTTATCTGCCCCCTATTTTACTGCATTTAATCCTGTACTTCAGAATACTGTAATCTGCCAAGTGTTTAACCTGTAGTACTTTGTATTTAATCACATCCTGATGTAACTATCACTATTATCTGCTGTATTATTGAATTTTGGTTTGTCACACTTGTACTTTGCTTGAACAAAAGTTATTGTATTTCTTGCTCTTATTGTATTACTTGTATTGTAACACTTGAAATGTATTTGCTTACGATTGTAAGTCGCCCTGGATAAGGGCGTCTGCTAAGAAATAAATAATAATAAATAATAATATGAAACTGAGGCGCTGAATGGCTGACTGCATTTACGTCGCCTACCACGGGATGAGAACGTTGCAGAGTTAATGAATCGATGAGGCCGAGGCGCTGATCTGGTCAGCAGCAGTGGCTATGGTTTAGCGATCCCTTCTTTTGAAGAAAGAGACGTTGTGTGTGTCTTTAACAAAAGGGATTTTTTTTATATAGTACAAACAGAAACGATCGTCAATAGTGACGATTCAACTTTTTTTTTTGACGTCACTTTCAAAAAACATTCGCAAATTACGAGAGTGACGAGCGACAGCGAAACCCCTGTGTACAATATGTTGTGGTATGGTGTTTGCTGTGTTTAGGATCTATTTCCATAGTATACCATTAGGGGTCATTAGAGACTACATATAAACCTTTAAATATTTTTCTGGTTTGGATTTCTTTTTTAATTCACAAAAAACAAGTCTCACCTTTGATTTAAAGCTTAATTTGAATAAAAATGTGCATGTTGCACATTAAAAAAAAAAGTTTAATTAGAAAGAAATACTTAAAAAGTGAAAGGGGCTAAGCCAGTGACCAGTTGAACAATGACAGCACCAGCTGCCGTGCTGGTCAAACGTATGTAAAAACGATATTTAGAGTTCCCAGTTTTCTTCTTTGTTTTAAACCTGATAAAACACCATTGAATCAGGTTATGTTACATAAACGCCTATAAATCACTTCAAACCCCTTCTCTTTAAAAATGTATGTATGAAAGGCAAGCTAAGAAGGAAAAATCCTGATTCTGGTAAGAAGTTAAATCTGAATGTCTTTATACTTTTGTAATGCTTGTAAAAATAATACACATTTGTTGCTTTTAAGAAGTTGGAGTTTGTTTTTTGAAGGAAAAGGAAGCTGCAGCCTGTAGCTTGGATGACGCAGAAACATCTTTTTTTCTGGAAGTATAATTATTTACTGCTACTGTTTCTGATTCATGAATTTAACACCGATTTAAAAAGATTAGCTTTCTTGCTTATTTTAGTGGTTGATACAAATTGTTTTCCTCTGTTGTAGAGCTGATGTTCTTGGAAACCAGTGCTGTGACTGGGGAGAATGTTGAAGAAGCTTTTGTCCAGTGTGCCAGGAAAATACTGAACAAAATTGAATCGGGTACAAACTGTGCAGGTTCTGGCACAACTGAAGAGCAGGCATGAAAGAGAAGGAGCAACTGCAGTGTGTCGCATCCTTTCAACCTCTGTTTAAGAATAATCAGTAATCCTTTCATGACTGAATTGTATTATGCAATATTTTTCAGTAGTTTTGAAGATTGTTTAGTTCAGTCCTACAGGCTCCAGTAAAAACATTTTTAAATCTCTTTTCACACAAAGCTGATGTGAAATAATTCTCAGATGAGCCATGCAGTTACTCTGAACATCTGTATATGAAACCCACCACCATTAAACCTGCTTGGCTTTCAACTTCCCACGAGAACCCATGTGGCCAGGTAGAAAGTGTTTTTTTTTTTTTTTTTTTTTAAGAGACCACAATTGTTATTATTTTTTTAAGTGGCATACTATTACAACCAGGTATGAAACAGAGACTAACATAAGTAGATTGGAGCAAAATAGAGAAAACATCCATGGAAAAAGGATGGCTGTTTTTTAAAAATGTAGTACTAGAAGCGCAAAGCAATTACATCCCAAAAGTAGACAAATCTAAATCTAAAACAAAATTGCCAAAATGGTTTAATAGATCAGTTTAAAAAAATATTCAGAGAAAAAAGGCACTTTACAGAGCGTTTAAAAGGGACCAAGAACAAAGTACACAAAAAGAGTATTTGGAACTGCAAACACAAGTCAAAAAGGAAGTTAGAAAGGCCAAAAGAGAGATAGAAATGAGCATTGCTAAGGGGGCTAAAACCAATTCCAAAAAGTTTTTATTATTATTATTTATTTATTAGCAGACACCCTTATCCAGGGTGACTTACAACTGTTACAAGATATCACATTATTTTTACATACAATTACATTATTTTTTACACATTTTTTTTACATACAATTAACCATTTATACAGTTGGGTTTTTACTAGAGCAATCTAGGTAAAGTACCTTGCTCAAAGGTACAGCAGCAGAGTCCCCCACCTGGGATTTAACCCACGACCCTCCGCTCAAGAGTCCAGAGCCCTAACCACTACTCCACACTGCTGCCAATATTATAACAGCAAGAGAACATTCAAAGAGTAGGTACAATGTCTAAGAGATACAAATGGCAAAATCTTAGACGAAGAGAAAAAAATAGCTAATATATTAAATGATTACTTTTCACAAGTTTTTACAAAGGAGGATATGGGCAACATGCCCCACATGTCGACCTGTTCCTATCCAGTTTTAAATAACTTTAGCATAACAGAGGCAGAAGGGACTAGGAGCTCTTAAAATAAACAAATCCCCTGGGCTGGATGAGATCCTCCCAATAGTACTCAAAGAAATGAAATAACTTATTTACAAACCGCTAATCAAGATCATGCAACAGTCTCTTGACAAAGGGGTTGTACTGACAGACTGGAAAATTGCAAATGTAATACCAATCGACAAAATGGAGCGAGGTAACCAGTGGAGTACCACAGGAGTCAGTATTAGGTCCTATGCTCTTCCTAATCTACATTAATGACTTAGATTCTGGTATAGTAAGTAAACTTGTTAAATTTGCTGACGACACAAAAAAAGGAGGAGTGGCAAACAACGTTGCAGCAGCAAAGGTCATTCAAAATGATCTAGACAGCATTTAGAACTGGGCAGACACATGGCAAATTACATTTAATAGAGAAAAGTGTAAGGTACTGCACGCAGGCAATAAAAATGTGCATTATAAATATCATATGGGAGATACTGAAATTGAAGAAGGAAAATATGAAAAAGACCTAGGAGTTTATGTCGACTCAGAAATGTCTTCATCTAGACAATGTGGGGAAGCTATAAAAAAAGGCCAACCGATGCTCAGATATATAGTGAAAAGTGTTGAATTCAAATCAGTAATGTTAAAACTTTACAATGCATTAGTAAGACTTCACCTAGAATATTGTGTTCAGTTCTGGTCACCTCGCTACAAAAAGGATATTGCTGCTATAGAAAGAGTGCAAAGAAGAGCGACCAGAATTATTCAGGCTTTAAAAGGCATGTCATATGCAGACAGGCTTAAAGAATTGAATCTATTCAGTCTTGAACAAAGAAGACTACGTGGCGATCTGATTCAAGCATTCAGAATTCTAAAAGGTGTTGACAATGTCGACCCAGGGGACTTTTTCGACCTGAAAAAAGAAACAAGGTCCAGGGGTCACAAATCGAGATTAGATAAAGGGGCATTCAGAACAGAAAATAGGAGGCACTTTTTTACACAGATAATTGTTAGGGTCTGGGATCCTTCAAGAAGCTGCTTGATGAGATTCAAAGATCAATAAGGAACTAACAACCAAACGAGCAAGATGGGCCGAATGGCCTCCTCTCGTTTGTAAACTTTCTTATGTTCTTATGTTTAACTATATATTTATGATGGGACCTCTTGTCATTAACAGGTTAGGAGAGACAGTAAAATAACAAGAGCTTCAGTTAGACAGAAAACCAAAGAGTGAGTTCACCTCACTAGATGTAGTGTCAATACTTAATTAATTTGTGAGTAAAAACAAATCCGAAAGTAGGGTGTACAAAAGGAGGTACAGCACAGTAAAAGTACTGCAAACCAGTATTTTCATTGCACACACTTGTCGTTTACCTAAGCATGTAATTCATGCTACTTGGCTCTGGTGTTGAACTGGTATATGCATTAGTGCTAAATAAATATAAAGTCATTAAAAAGTGCATAGCTTTTACATTACGAATGCCTTTTGAGTTTGGGTCTAATTGCTTGTGAAGGTAATGAAAAGCAATTGCTCAATAACTAGTCGGGAAATTGATAGCGACTAATAGCTTAAGGAGTAAAACGTTATTGCAGTATATGTGTGTGGCGGGGTACCCCCGCCCCTGTGCGTATTTTGTGTTATACATGGTGTGTTATTGTTTATATGTATGTATGTAGTGGTGCACGGAGTGTGGGTAGCACGGGTGATTTAAAATGTATATTTGTATTTAGGCACTGGGATTGCACAATCACTTCACGTGCAGAGTAAAGTATGTATTTGTATGGAGGCATGGGGATGTCACAAATTAGTTCACGTGCAGACTATGCCGGGATTCAAGTGAATGATTAATTAGCAAACAAGCCCCGTCACAGCTGTAGATAAAAGGAGCATGAATCACTTACTCATGGTGGTGTCTCACCTGCATAAAAGGGGAGGAGTGGTGTTTTACCATTGGTGAGGTCGGGCACGTGTCGCCCGACTACCACCTCCCACAAGAGGAACAACTGCCGGTCCCGAGGAGGAAGAACGGGAGAAGTGGCTGTTGCCGGAAGAAGGGGAAGAAGCTGGTGCAAGCTCCAGTGCCCACAAGGGAGAAACCTAAGCATCCAGCACCCTCGAGCGAGATATGGGACTGGTTGCAGGACCCTAAGTGGACCTCATGGAGGCCCTCCTGATGGTGATTCACCTATTGTGGGCCAGAGATGGGGAGCAATGGGAAGCCTGGGAAGACAAACATTGCCCAGTGTCCCTCCCAGCCATTGGGGAGAGCCGCACCAGTCTCCCGCGACCGAGGGAGAGCTGCACCAGTCCCCAGTGATAGAGGGAGACTACCTGCTTCTTTAGCCTCCACCGCCAGGGGAGAGTACCTGCTGCTCCCATCTTCGTCACCAGGGGGAGTTTACCTGCTGCTCTTGCCTCTGCTGCCAGAGGGAGACTACCTGCAGCTCCCGCCTCCACCGCCAAAGGGAGACTACCTGCAGCTCCAACCCCCGCAAGAGGGAGACTACCTCTTCCGCCACCACCACCAGAGGAGCTGAATCTACCTGCCAAGGGTCAGCTCCTGTCATCGCCTCCCAAGGGTCAACTCCTGCCTGGTCCTGCAAGGTCTGCATCGCCTAGGGCTGCCGAGCCTGCATCGCCTTTGGCTACTGGGCCTGCATTGCCTAGAGCTGCCACGCTTGCAACGCCTATGGCTGCCGAGCCTGCATTGCCTAGGGCTGCCAAGCCTGCAACGCCTAGGGCAGCCGAGCCTGCAATACCTAGGACTGCCGAGCCTGCATCGCCCGGGGAGGCCCGGGGAGGAGCCAGTGTTGGAGCTGTCAGCATTTCCGCTGACAACCTTGCCGCTGTCAGCATTTCCACTGCCAGCGTTGCTCCTGCCGGTTATATGTTCTGAGGAGGCAGCATTTCCACTGTCCACCCCGCTGTCAGCTTTTCCACGGCTAGTGGGGCCACTGGAGGGGTGGACCTTGCCCCACTGTCAGCATTTCCACTGACAGGATTGCCCTGGCTGGAGGAGCCAGCCTCACCAAGGTCAGCATTTCCGCTGAAAGCATTACCGCTGTCAGCCTTGCCACTGCCCGCATTGTCACTGACAACACAGCCGCCCGTGGGCCTATTGATGCCTCCGTGCTTGGCCCAGGACCCTGAGCAAGGCTTTTGGGCTTTTAAGTGGGAGGTGGCCTTTAAGGCCATGTGTGCTGTGCACAGGGGGGGAGATATGTGGTGGGGTACCCCGGCCCCTGTGCATATTTTGTGTTATATGTGGTGTGTTATTGTTTGTATGTACAGTGCCTTGAAAAAGTATTTGCCCCCTGTCTGATTTTCTGCATTTTTGCATATTTTTGACACTGAATGTTATCAGATCTTCAACCAAAACCTAATATTAGATAAAAGGGACCCTGAGTGAACAAATAACACAAAAATTTGATACATATTTCATTTATTTATTAAAGAAAGTTATGCAACACCCAATGCCCTTGTGTGAAAAAGTAATCGCCCCCTTAGACTCAATAACTGGTTCGCCACCTTTAGCAGCAATAACCGCAACCAGACGCTTCCTTTAGTTATTGATTAGTCTCTCACAGCGCCGTGGAGGAATTTTGGCCCACTCCTCCATGCAGAACAGCTTCAACTCGGTGACATTTGTGGGTTTTCGAGCATGAACTGCTCGTTTCAGGTCCTGCCACAACATCTCAATGGGGTTTAGGTCTGGACTTTGACTAGGCCATTCAAAACTTTAAATTTCTTGTTCTTCAACCATTCTGATGTAGACTTGCTTGTGTGTTTCGGATCATTGTCTTGCTGCATGACCCAGCTGCGCTTCAGCTTCAGCTCACGGACGGATGGCCTGACATTCTCCTGTAGCATTCTCTGATACAGAGCAGAATTCATGGTTCCTTCAATGATGGCAAGGCGTCCAGGTCCTGATGCAGCAAAGCATCCCCAAACCATGACACTACCACCACCATGCTTGACCGTTGGTATGAGGTTCTTACTGTGGAATGCAGTGTTTGGTTTTCGCCATACATAACAGGGCCCATGTCGGCCAAAAAGATCCACTTTTGACTCATCTGTCCATAGAACATTGTTCCAGAACTCTTGAGGATCATCCAGGTGCTTTTTGGCAAACTTGAGACAAGCATTCATGTTCTTCTTAGTGAGCAATGGTTTCCGCCTTGCTGCTCTGCCATGAATCCCATTTTTGTCCAGTGTCTCTCTGATGATGGAGTCATGAACACTGACCTTAGCCGAGGCGAGAGAGGCCTGCAGATCCCTGGATGTTGTTCTAGGGTTCTTTGTGACTTCCTGGACGATTTTCCGCCTTGCTCTTGGAGAGATTTTGGCAGGACGGCCACTCCTGGGAAGATTCATTACTGTCCCAAACTTTCTCCATTTGGACAATATGGCTCTGACTGTAGTTTGGTGGAGCCCCAGAGCCTTAGAAATGGTTTTATAACCCTTTCCAGACTGATAGGCATCAACAACTTTTTTCCGGAGGTCTTCAGGAATTTCTTTTGTTCGTGGCATGATGTGCCTCTAGAACCTGTGTGCTGACAACTTCACTCTGATGGCAAGGGCCAAAGTTAGTCAGATTTATATTGGGCAGGGCTGGCCCAAATCAGGTCTGGTTGTTAACCAAAGTACTCAAACAGCTGACCCTAACTGGGTTGAGTTAACTACGGGGAGGCAATAACTTTTTCACACCTGAAGATTGCATGTTTGATTACCTTGCACACCAAACAAATGAATGAAGCACCAAACTTTGGTGTCATTTTTTCTCTCAGACTCCCTCTATATACTACTACAACCCACAAAAAAATCTGACCAAATACAATGTGAAAAATGTGCAAAAATGCAGAAAATCAGATTGGGCAAATACTTTTTCACGGCACTGTATGTCTGTGGGCACGGGGATTACACAAATTAGTTCACATGCAGACTATGCCGGGATTCAAGTGAATGATTAATTAGCAAGCGTGCCCCGGCACAGCTGTAGATAAAAGGAGCATGAATCACTCACTCAAGGTGGTGTGTTCAGGGAGAAAGAATGGGAGAGAACAAAACTAAAAATAATAACAATTGCTACTCGTGCTGGAGGACCAGAAAGATACTTGTTGTGGGGTTAGTTCAGTGATTTTTGTTTGTCTGTTTATTTTGGTCAACATGCTGTTTTGTTTGTTCTGTGTTTAGTTTTGTGTTTAAATCTTTTATTTATAATAAATCTGCGCAGCAGCGCTTCAGTCACCATACTGTGTCCTGTCTACTTCCGGGTCTGTGACGTCACCACGCAAGCTATCCGTGACAATGTGAAAAAGGTATTCATGTTCAGATTCCATAATGTCATTTGACGGCACTAATGTTTGTTCTTTTCCAGGGGAGCTGGACCCTGAGAGGATGGGCTCAGGGATACAGTACTGAGACACTGCTTTGAGACAACTGCGATCCCCCCTGCAGAGCACAGGCCCAGAGCACCCAGGAGTGTGGCTGTTAACAGCCCCCATAGCTTCTGGAAACAAAAGGTGAGAACACCATAGAGACCTCTTAAACCCTGTTCTGAACTCTGTTACCGATGAGCATGCTATTCCTCCCCTTCCTCTGCATGTTCATTCAGGTCACAATCAGGGCAAGTTGAGTTAGCACACAGGGCTCAAAACAGGAAAATACGTCATTGGTGCTGAGGGTCCAAATCCTACCTTTATTTTGGAAAGCTGAGATTTCAAATTTTAAGAACTGGCCTGGCCTTCAGTTCTCAGGTGCATGTTAAGATGAGTTCTTGTGATCAATTACCAAAATGAAGTTGTTTTTTCCAAAAAAATAGAGAAGGCTATTTTTAACTTCAGGATGGCATGTAACCTCTAATCAAAATAGATTTCTAAGTGATTTCAATTTTGAGCCTGACTGTGGAAATGATTACTAGTCCCATGAGCAGGGTACTCAACAAGAACTCATCTTAGCATGCAACTGTTAACTGTAACATTGTGAAAACTCAACCCCCCTATGCTTTTCATACATAAACTAATGAATATGTTACCCTGTATTAGTGAATAATACTTCCAGGTTATCATTAGGTTTGTAGAAAGACTGGTTTCATTGATTTGCACAATAGTAACTTATGGGCAATCTGAAAGATTTAAGAAATGTATTTGACAGACAAGTGTAATTACTTTTCTTGAATATGGTGTTTATCTTTATTTTGTAAAGATAAAAAAAAAATCAATATGCACATCACACATCTAACATTCACTAATGAATACAACTCAGTATACGTAGACCACAGTTCACTATCCATTCATTTATATCACTGTTTCGTCTGTCCTACCACACAGTTCAGTCCTTAAGCAACAAAAGCATGGAAATGAAGTCGTTGCGGGGAGCTGAGTTGTCGTTGTTGATGACGTTAGTGCTGAATGGTGGTTGTGATGGCATCAGTCCTGCTTAGAGGAAATGGTGACAGTTTCCATGTGGCCCAGTTCCAAAAAAACTATTCTCCATAAAAAAAAAAAAAAGATTTCCGTATACTACTAACAAACAAAAAAATGTGCATATGTCTAAACCTTTTGTCCTATATACTGTACAGCAATTTACTAATGTTGTATTCTTTTGCCTTTGTTTTAATTCTTTTGCAACTATTGCATAATTATATTGTTTCTTTTGTTTTAGAATTAAACCATTTCTACCAACATTTTTATAACACAATATTAACTTCAAATTCAATGTGCATTACGTCTAAATTAGTTTTTTTCTTACCATTTGTCTGAATCGTAAGCTTACTTTCTTGTCTTTTTAATTAACACCTTTTTCTTTTAGAGAAAACTGACAGAAATAAAAAATATATGCAACTCACCAAAAAATCATAAATCACAGGCTCTAAGGTGCTGAAGTTCTTCAATTATTTCCCATAGAATTTAGGATTTCTTAATCTATTTTTCTTTTAACCTTTTTTCTTTCCTTCCAAAAATAAATAAAAGTACTATTGGTCTAACAACTACTTTTTTTTTAGAATTCTAGAAGCTTCACTCAGTGTTCTAAATTTATTTATATATTTTTTTTTTAATATAGTTTGGCCACCTGACCTTGTTGCTTGCACATGATTAACTGCTTGTGTGCTGGAACTCTGTTTTGAAGTGTGGCTTAATAAGACAGAGGTTAAAAATAAATAAAATATTTTGTCTTTTAAATGGAGGGAATAAAGTAATAGCATAAGAAATGTGTTGTCTAAAGATAACTACACACTTAATTTTTGTCAACACATCTGACGTAAGCCTCACACAACACTGTGGTCAGTTGTACACCCCCCATCCCCCTCCATTTGAGTTTGTTATACAACTGGAACCCACCCAATGAAGTGAAACCTCAAGAGAACACCTATTTAAATGTGGTAATATCAAATGTAATAACATTATTAATCAGTTTACTCACTTGACTTCAGCCTATGCAATGAAATCATTGATCAACTGTATCATGATGGACTCAGGTATTCAGTGTGTGTGTATTCACTGTACAGGGGAGTATAAACATTATTGTTAATATTACCATTTTATGACTTTCATGCAAGAGTTTTGCAGAACTTTTTTGAATAGGTACTTTGTTTTTAGTTGACACTTTAAGGTTTTCATAAATAAAAGTAAACTAAAATAAAAATATCCACTGTGCTTTAAAGTTTTGGCTTTAATTTAGTCAACAGATTATGTGATAATTTCACTCTTTACTGTAAATCTGTTTCATATTTTAGATTTATCTTCATATTACATGTCCCTTTAACCCTTTAACTGGGGTATATAACTACACGAAAGGGTTTCTTTTAACTACAAAAGTGGGAAGGCCAAGCCAGTTTAACCAAGAAGCCATTAACTGGACTTGTCAATTCACTTGAAGCTGTGCTTATCACTGCTTTATAATGAACCTGCTGAACTACTGTACAGGAAATACTTTTACAATGATCAGGTTGATTTTTTATTTTTTTTGTTTGAATGTTTATTTGTTTCCATGAAAGCTTATGAACGACTTGGATAATGTATTCATCATGATGCTTAACAAAACAGGCACTGGAGATTGTTATAACAAAGCATTATCCCCAAAACCCATCCCCAGGCTATCAATAGACATATGAGCCCAATCATTTGTGAACCCTTCTATTTTGTATTGCTTCTAGTTAGGATCTTTTGATTTTTTTGTTTATATAAAAAATATTCTCTATTGACATAGAGATAAAATTAACCAGAAATTATAAACCATATATAGTGAAGCTATTTCTTTGTTATTTTTAAATGTATCATTATTGAATCTCTTCAACTCCTACTGTACACTATGGGTATTCACAGCCACCCTCTTTATACATTATGGCTGTATCCAGTTACATGACAGCAAGCAGCCGTCTTTATGGGCTGCCTTTTATGCTACCATGTCAAAGTAAGAATGATAACTGGTTGCTTATAATATCCTTCATTAACACCAACATTCCGCTCTGCTCCAGAGTACTTTTTGCTGCATTACTTGGCCTGACCTTTAGCCATACACAGGAAGGATACTCACTAAGGAGGCTCACAGCTGGTATCTCTATTTGTGTTTTCTTAATTATAGAAATTGACAAGGGGGTGGTAGTTCCTTCAAGATCTATCTTGGGACTTGCTATTTTTGGTCTCTCAGTGAGCCCTGGATTTATGGATGCAACTAACGCAGAAGTACTTCAGGGGCCCGCTTTGTACTATATAAACAGACAGCTTTCACAAAAGCCTTCTAATGGTTTGAGCTAAATCCTGTTGTACAACTTTCATACAAATCCCAAGACTTATAGGTTATTAAAGCAATATGGAGTTATATGGAAAGTTTGAATTTCTCATATTAACTAGCTAATTGTAACTATGTAAGCTTACTCCAGAATGGCTGCGGATGCGTTCACAAACCGTTTACATAAATTAGAGGAGCAGTAAATATCTGAAACGGTACTTTAAACATCAAGGCCATAGCCAGATATGAGGCACGAGGCATGGGCCTCAGTTAAAATCATAGTACAAATTATGTATTTAGGCCCTTTTACAGATTGCTTTGCCGCAAAATAAAATGCATTTCATCCCTAGTTGTGTGCAGGCATGAATTCCCGCTGATATCTGTAGCCTCTGTGCTCATCAAAATATTTACTGTCTATTTATCTATGATCTTTACACATATATCATATTGTATTACCTCTTGGTCTCAAGCAAGTGAATCAGTAATTAAACCAATGTGTTCTCTTTATAAGCATGCTCTACAAAGCTTAGATAAAAAACATGTGAGATACCATCACTGTAACATTTTGAGGAAGTACCAATTGCTGAGTTTTGATAATTGTCAACTTTTCTTGAAAATGGTAATTAAAGCTTTGCATGGATTATGTACTTCACCCTTAAAGGAATTCATGAAAAAGCTCTCTGAAGATACTAATAGGCTCACAAGGGAAACTGTATGTGGGAATTGTAAAGTGGAAAGGAGTAGAACAGCATTTGCCATATTTAAAATATTTTGTAATAAACTTAAGGCTTGGTTAAAACATAATCAATTATGCAATCATTTATTTTTTCAGGATGTATTTGAATTGTGTATTGGATATCTATATTATATGAATTGTACTGGAAATTGATAGCTGCTGATTGTTATACACAGGTAATTTATGACTTTAATGTTGTATGTATTTTTAATCAAATATTCAATAGGAGGTTATTGTTATAGTTTAGAGTAGAAGTAATATGGAGATTTATTACAGTTGTCATCAATGTCTGCCTGGGTACTATCAATGGAAATTAGCCTACTGGCTAAATTAAAAATGCAATGCATCTTCTGTCATGTAATTGTATGTGTCCCTGATTGATTGATAAATAAATAAATAAATAAATAAATAAAAACAAATGATGTGTTAAGTAGGCTACTATCTGCATTTCAATTTCATATATATATATATATATATATATATATATATATATATATATATATATATATATACTGGAAAAATTAAGAGACCACTGCAAAATTATCAGTTTCTCTGGTTTTACTATTTATAGGTATGTGTTTGGGTAAAATGAACATTTTTGTTTTATTCTATAAACTACTGACAACATTTCTCCCAAATTCCAAATAAAAATATTGTCATTTAGAGCATTTATTTGCAGAAAATGACAACTGGTCAAAATAACAAAAAAGATGCAGTGTTGTCAGACCTCGAATAATGCAAAGAAAATAAGTTCATATTCATTTTAAACAACACAATACTAATGTTTTAACTTAGGAAGAGTTCAGAAATCAATATTTGGTGGAATAACCCTGATTTTCAAGCACAGCTTTCATGCGTCTTGGCATGCTCTCCACCAGTCTTTCACATTGATCTTTCCTGGCGCAAAAATTCAAGATGTTTGTTTGGTGACTTTGACCATCCATCTTCCTCTTGATCACATTCCAGAGGTTTTCAATGGGGTTCAGGTCTGGAGATTGGGCTGGCCATGACAGGGTCTTGATCTGGTGGTCCTCCATCCACACCTTGATTGACCTGGCTGTGTGGCATGGAGCATTGTCCTGCTGGAAAAACCAATCCTCAGAGTTGGGGAACATTGTCAGAGCAGAAGGAAGCAAGTTTTCTTCCAGGACAACCTTGTACTTGGCTTGATTCATGCTAAAGCTGCCCGATTCCAGCCTTGCTGAAGCACCCCCAGATCATCACCGATCCTCCACCACATTTCACAGTGGGTGCGAGACACTGTGGCTTGTAGGCCTCTCCAGGTCTCCGTCTAACCATTAGATGACCAGGTGTTGGGCAAAGCTGAAAATTGGACTCATCTGGGGGTGCTTCAGCAAGGCTGGAATCGGGCAGCTTTGTCTTTGTGAAGGACGCATGAATCAAGCCAAGTACAAGGTTGTCCTGGAAGAAAACTTGCTTCCTTCTGCTCTGACAATGTTCCCCAACTCTGAGGATTGGTTTTTCCAGCAGGACAATGCTCCATGCCACACAGCCAGGTCAATCAAGGTGTGGATGGAGGACCACCAGATCAAGACCCTGTCATGGCCAGCCCAATCTCCAGACCTGAACCCCATTGAAAACCTCTGGAATGTGATCAAGAGGAAGATGGATGGTCACAAGCCATCAAACAAAGCCGAGCTGCTTGAATTTTTGCGCCAGGAGTGGCATAAAGTCACCCAACATCAATGTGAAAGACTGGTGGAGAGCATGCCAAGACGCATAAAAGCTGTGCTTGAAAATCAGGGTTAGTCCACCAAATATTGATTTCTGAACTCTTCCTAAGTTAAAACATTAGTATTGTGTTGTTTAAAAATGAATATGAACTTATTTTCTTTGCATTATTCGAGGTCTGACAACACTGCATCTTTTTTGTTATTTTGACCAGTTGTCATTCAGCGCTCCAGTGCTGTGACGCGCAGCAAATCGGTAGGTGTGTTCAAGTGCCTGTATCTCGAAAATGGAAAGAGCTAGGAACACAGTCAATATACCAAATGAAAGCAGACGCTTGGGGCTTTTCCAATGATATCTCACGTGCCCATGACATTTTCCTAAATAAACTACAGTGCCCAGAATACAGTGGTGCCTTCACTTGCTAGGAGATAGTTGTGCGCAGTGGGTGTCTTAATACAGTGCTTCTGTGATTGTTCATGGCTGTCTGTGGCCTTCTACACACTTACCAGAATATTGTCCAGAATTGTCTGTTATTATTTGTTTATTTAGCAGACGCCTTTATCCAAGGCGACTTACAGAGACTAGGGTGTGTGAACTATGCATCAACTGCAGAGTCACTTACAACTACGTCTCATCCGAAAGACGGAGCACAAGGAGGTTAAGTGACTTGCTCAGGGTCACACAATGAGCCAGTGGCTGAGGTGGGATTTGAACTGGGGACCTCCTGGTTACAAGCCCTTTTCTTTAAGCATATAGGTCATTAATAAAGACTTGCAGCCCCTATTCTGAAGTAAAGGCTTCTTTTACATTACTTACAAACTTATTAGTAGCATATGTTATTAATACAGTTTTGATCTAATATATAAGCTTATATATATATATATATATATATATATTTTTATATATATATTTTTTGTCAGGTTCATTAATATAAGTAAGCTTCAGTATACAAGTTGCACAACTGATTAAAGGTGCCCTGGTGATAATTGCTTATTTGTGCATTATTTGTTAGATCAAAAGATGCAAAACGCTTTACTAGTGACCAATGTCCTCCTAATAAGCCTTTTATTGGAAACAAAGTCCAACTCTGGGATAGAGTGCTATACATGCATGGTCCACTTTGTATAATAAGTACCTAACAAACCCTTATTAGGAGGCTAATACATGATGTATTATGTGCTAATTAGTCACAAATAAGTACATAATAAATGCCTAGTATGTAGTGCTTAAAATAAAGTGTTACCAACATGGGTTACTCAGGTGTTACTCCTATGAATCATGAAATTCAAATAAATTTGCAGCCATTATTTTAAAGTGTATTGTAGTAAATTGATTTATTATGTACCATACTAGCCTTAAATGCTGTTAAACCGCAGTCTCAATCCTTTTCAGGTGTGATTTAAAAGGGTGAAGAAACAAAAGGGAAATCCAGATTGGGCTTAAAGGTTGTGCAGACTTTCCTTTCACTGCATATCAAGATGCTGTTGGAGAGACCAAGCGTGCTAAAACTGTAACCTCAGCCAATGCCTGTGGCACAGCAAGCTACTGTACAAGACTCTGTGCTCAGTGGACGAAGCCCAGCTTGCCCAATACAGACATGAGTTCATTTTGTAAAACGGTATAATCCGCATAACCTCTTGTTTAAGTATTTCATGTGTAAAATATTGATCACAATGTAAATCTTAAAAAAGCATGTTTTAAAATCTATATTGCATTAATGATTTTAATAATTTGCTGTATCCCATAAACAAAAATGTATTGAAATCATTATTGGGCTTATTTGGCTTAGTTGTGTCTTCTTGCACTGTTGTATTGGTCTGTTAACTTTTGGTTTTGTTTTATAAATATTGCTCCCCTTAGCCTTAATGTCAGTTCTGGTTGCCAGTGTGATTGTTAAGTTGGAGTTTCCTAATAATTTTTTGTTATGTGTGTTTTATATATACGCTGCTGTGTAAAAGTCTTAGATATGTTGCATTTTTCTACTCTGATGCATTATGAGCATCAGCAATTTACTCAAAGCCTCCACTAGTGTTTTCTACTATTATAACTACCTTGACTTACATAATGAAGGAAAAACATTGAGTGAAATAGCTTGCATCACTTGATTTTCAAGGTGTGGTCATAATCAACAAGTACAGAGAAACATCATCTGTAATTGACAAACCCAGGACTGGAAGACCTAAAAAGCTGTCTAACAAGTATAAGCAGTACTTGAAGATAATATCCTTAAGAAATAGAAAGAAGACAAGTGTTGAATTAACAACAGAACTGGCAGAAGGCACAGGTGTCGTTGTCCATCCTTCAACAGTCCAAAGCACCTTTGACCATTGTTCCATAGTCCAATGTCTGTGTTCTTGTGCATATTTTAGCCTTTTAGTCTTGTTCCCCTTTCTTAACAGAGTTATTCTTACTGCAGCACATCCTTTAAGTCCTGATTTCAAGAGTGACCTTCGTACTGTTGATTTGATGGACAATGACACCTGTGCCTTCTGCCAGTTCTTTTGTCAATTCAACACGATTTACTTTAATAACTTTGATCCCGTTCAATGGATTTGCACGAAAATTGGGTTGTCCCTTTGGTTAGATCTCTTAATGTGGGCCATTTCGTTCTACTTGGATATGCGGATTCCGAGATCTAGATAGTGAAAAAAAAAAAATGTGTTTTTTGCTGTTTTTTTTTTTTTGTCTGTCCCCAGCTCCAAAACGGTTTGGAATTTTTGTTTGACAATTTTAGGGTACAAGGGGACTGGCCCAGAATAGTGCCTTTTTCTGGTTTGGTGAAAACATATTAATCTGTTCGAGTTATAGGGATTTGAAATGTTGGTTCTGATCATGTACAGTACAGCTATTGCAGTTAGATATTTGAGCTCAAAAAAGGAATTGGTATCATGACAAAATATCTTTTTTCGCGAGGGTCTAATCTACTTTCATTAGAAAAAAATCTTTGTTCGTGAGGCGCACATTTTTCTTTTCAGTTTAAAAAAAAAACCCTGAAACTGACTGAAAATCATATATCTTTAGTAAACCATGACATGTCTTTATATAATTGGGACTCCAGAAGAGTTACTGTAGTAACGTTGTCTTTTCATTTTGTGAGAGAAATTTGTTTATTTATGGGTATCTTTTAAAATCTTTTTTCGCCACTCCTCTGATAAAATAGGAATTGTTCTCACGAATAAAGCAGCTGTGAAAATATTAGTACTCTGGCAAAAAACAAATTTAGAATGTCATTTCTTTTGTCGTGAGGGGGATCTACTTTCATGAGGTTCTTTCATTCTCGTGAAAAAAGACTGTGGACAACCAACGCCGACTCCTCGGGAGAGGTTTGTCCGAGACAGCACTTCCCGGAGCAGCAGTGTGAGGTACCTCCCTTACATTTGAATTGCTGATATCTCAGCCTCTGTTCGAGTTAGAAATACAAGACCCCTCATTGTGTTCCTTTGCTCTCCCTCTACTGGAATGAAAAACCACCATTAACCGCTGTCGGGTCCTTGGCTAATAATAAGAGGCAGGCATGAAGATTGAGTGGGTAGTGTAGAGGTTAGCACATTTGCCTAGCACGCCAAAGATCAGTGGCTCGAAAACCGGTGAAAACTCTTTTTTTGTATTAATTATACTTTTATACTAACATCATTTATTAGTTTTTGTTAATGAGTGCGAACATCCAAAATGCTAACAGTGTATTACATTTTATATATTAAATATTTTAATGATTATAGTCAAATTAAACATCCTCGCTTGAAAACTATCAACTGTTATGTTTTTACATATTTTTTATTTTTTTGCTGCGAGAGATGGTACAGCTATGGCCACAACTTTTGCACCAATTTTTTGAGGGGGGGATTGAGACAATTAAAAAAAAGCCTACATTAACATAATTTAGATGTTTTATTTAACATCATGTAATCAAAGAAACTACCGAACGATATTGCAAAAGTCTACCGGAAGCCATAATAGTTGTACAGTAGTATTTAAGGCATGTTGGATTTAAAAATGTCATATTTTTAAATGTCACAGTTTTTCGTTAAGTAGGGAAAACTACAAAGGGTATGTAATTCAGTATGTAATGTAGCATTATTTCCACAGGCTTCATTCAACTCTGTGAACCAAAATGATTTAATTATATAGGGAGATGCTAAACTTTTGTACTGCTAATTCACTGTATTCTAATAGATAAATTACAACTGTACATGCAATACTGGCAAAATACAATAAACATAGCCTCGATTTGCGATGGTCTGTACTGTACTGTATAGAGAGATGTGTTTATATATTTGATCCATAATATTAATGTTATAGTTTATTACATATGATGTAACTACTGCTTGGAACATTTTGTTTAAACAAAATCTCCACAATGCACAAACAGCATCCCCAAACCTGTTCCACATCAAACAAGCTGATCGTGTCAGAGTCTTCCTGCCTCACAAAATTCCATCAACTTTGAATATTACTAACAGATGGTCAAAATTCAGTATTTTAAAAAAAGCATGCTTTTGGGATATTAATTTGTTAAGTTTGTTCATAGAATTTTCGCTTATGAGTTGTAATGAATGCATTCGTACTGTGGGCTAGGTTTTGACATGCACATGTGTTTTTTTAATTTCTTTTATAGAAATGTTTTCATACTAACTTTTGTACTTGATAACATTAACTTAAAAATCCAATTGATGCCTAAGAGTAATACATTTTAATACGTTTCGGTTTTGTGACTAATTTTAACCTATTCATATGTTTCAATATTAACTAAATCGAGTTATTAATAAAATTGATTCATCTTTTCACAATTGATTTATTAAAATGTTTGAATATACTGTTACTTGATTGATTACTGCCTTGTTCACAGTCATCTTAAAATAACGCTAGAATATGTTTTGTTGAAAAATAATATGTTTTTGACCGATTCAGATTTTGCTGTTGATGTATTCATTTTCAAAAGGTTTTCTTTAGGTTGTGCTGCGGGGCGGGGCGGGGCGGGGCGGGCAGGTGGGAGGGGGGGGGTGGGGTGGGGTGGGGTTGGGTTGGGCTGGGCGGGGGGGGGCGGGGCAGGGGGTGGTGGGGCGAGGTCTTTTCACAGTCTTGCATCAGGGCTGAGTAAATCGTAGCGCCGATATTATGATGAATCCTGTACCTCCTTGATATCATGTATCCCCTAGCAATCACCTAGATTCCGTGCTTGCGCAGATCTCTCTAGATTGATTTGGAGCATGCGCATATTTCTTTAATAGAAGTCTGCTTGTGTGTGTGACCGTGAACGTGCATTTTCTCTGTTATTGCTGTGCTTACGACAACGGTAGTAATGGTGCTCAACTACCCGAGCTACTTTTATTTCACGATGTATTTATTTTATTTATTTATTTATTTTACTGCGGTTTGTTTTAATAATGCAAACGTACAATTCAAAACACACACAGTAGCATATAATAATATTTTATCACCAAGTTATAGAAGAAAAAGGAATCGACCATAGAAATTGAAAGGAAATTTTAAAAAGCTGCAATACTGTAAATGTTAAGAAATTTGTTATTTGGGAAAAATACAAATTGTAAAGCAGTAAGAAATAAAGAAATGCTGAGATATTAAATCATGTTTTGTTTTTCACAGCACCAGGGAAACTGAAATATTTTGCATCCCCTGCCTTAAAGATGTTCTAAATGCATTAGGATTCCAAGTTTGTACCTGATGTGTTCAGGGGGTCCAGATATGCTCATACAGGTCATTTGCGTGCTCTAGGGGTACCCCTATATTTTGTTACAGGGGGGATACCACATTTTTCAGCTGAACTATTCTGTATCCCCTGCCTTGAAGACTTTCTAAATGCAATAGGATTCCAGTATTCGATTACATATGTTTAGAGGCTGCCAATTTTAAGCATATGGCATAACACAATTAGTCTACCAGAAAGCTTTTTGTAAACAATACACAATAAATAACTTATCAATCTGACAGCAGGGAAATCTAAGTTGGCATATATAAATGAAGTAAATCATAGTTAATGTGCAGAAAATAAAGCATACTAGTGGGGGTGAAACCTTAATATTAGGGTGAGTTAATTAGTTGTGTATCAAAGATATCAGAAGTAGACACTTGCATAATTTGTATACTTTTTTATCTATTGTTTAATGGGGGGACCACATTCTACAGCACAAAAGTTGTAATATTTTCCACACCCTTAATTTTCTTTTTTGCTGAAAAGTCCTAAATACATCATAATTTATTATTTGACGTGGCTGAAGTTGACTTCTTATTCGCTCAGCTTCTTATTCGGTCAGCTTCTTATTCGCCCAGCTACTTGAAGAGCTATCATTATAAAAATAATCCTAGATTTATTTTTGCTACCCTAGATAAATTAATTAATCCTTCCCCTAATAGTCCTACCCTTGACATTGGCTCCTCTCACAGCTGCAATGACTTCTTATATTTCTTTAAAAATAAAATACTAGACATCAGAAATGAGATTCCACAGACATCTTCTATTAAGGAGGACTCCAGCACAATTTTACCAACTACACCTATTAAGGCTACTATGGGGGCTTTTACTTTGATTACCTTACATGAACTGACAGAGCTAGTTAGACATATGAAAGCTACTACATGCTCTCTTGATCCTATTCCTACAAAACTATTAAAAGATGTTCTTGGTGTTATTAATACCCACATTTTAAAAATTATAAATGGTTCACTTTCCTCTGGTATAGTTCCCTCAGCACTTAAGGTAGCTGTGGTAAAGCCTATGCTTAAGAAGCACAATTTGGACCCTAAGGTACGCAATAACTATAGGCCAATCTCCAACCTACCATTCTTAGATAAGGTTCTAGAGCAGGGGTCTCCAACCCTGGTCCTGGAGAGCTACTGTGGCTGCTGGTTTTTGTTTCAACCAATCTCTGTTACTTAATTAAACCAATTATTGGCTTAATTAGTCAAGATTAACAGGTGCTCTAGATCTGTAGCCACTGATGATGAAAAGACACCTATAAAACCTGCTGGATAGGGGCTCTCCAGGACCAGCATTGGAGACCCCTGTTCTAGAGAGGGTTGTTGCAATTCAATTACAAAAATTTCTAACTCACTTTTTTTCTGGTGTCCCAAAACATGTGGTATCCCGCTTGCAGCTTGTTCAGAATACCGCCGCTAGAATTCTGACTAAAACCAGAAAAACTGAATATATTACCCCTGTTTTGGCCTCTTTACACTGGCTCCCTGTGTAGTATAGAATTGATTTTAAGATTTTGCTGTTAACTTACAAGGCCCTGAATGGATTAGCACCTAGTTATTTGCAGGAGTTACTGACCCTGTGTCTTCCAACCGCACTCTGAGATCAGAGGATGCGGGGCTGCTGGTTTCCTAGGGTCAACAAAAACAACACAGGAGGTAGGGCTTTTTCTTGTAGCGCTCCTAAATTATGGAATGCTCTGCCTTCATTTGTCAGGGAAGCTGGGACCGTTTTCAAGTCAAGACTAAAAATGCACTTTTATCTTGGTGGGTTTTAATGTAACTTTTAAATTAAAGCTTTTGTATACTGTTATTTAAATAGTCTGACTGTGGCAGTTGTATGTGTGACATGCTATACAAATGTATTGTGGTTTGTTATTTTTTTCTGCTATGTACTATACAGTGCTTTGCGATACTTTTGTATAAAAAGCGCTATATAAATGCAATAAATAAATAAATACTAGTCCAGCTGCACGTGGCTCCAATTTTGACATTGGTAGCCCAGGAGTAATGTCTGTTTGTGTTACTGAACAAACTTTCCATTACTAACTGTGCTATGTATCTCTGCAATATCTTTTCTAACACAATCGTGATTGCTTTGATTTTACTATTCATGTACTGTGGGTTTAATTGAGCAAAGAAACATAACAGATACAGATATATTAAAAGCTCCCCTTACAACCACATGTAAAAACCAGCAGCAACATGATTTTCACTGCTATCTACTTCATGTTAATATTGGACAAGGTAAAATGAGATAGTAGTGGTGGGGTCATGGAGTGCGTGACGAATCCCTGACAACCCACATCTGCTAGATAAATCCGGAGTTCCACCTCAGCCCCTAGCTCAGCATACTGGAGTTTCTTCCTCTTGTATGCCCCATCCACGGAATCCTCCCATGGCACTGTTTGCTGCACCAGGAGAACAAGGCATGCTGAGACTGAACGCAGGACAATGTGAGGTCAAAGGGTAGTTGTGGCAATCTAGCTAATCTTAGTTCTAATAACCTTTCCTGTTGGTGACTGTCCTGGATGAAAAAAATGTTGTTCTCTGTCTGCCAGCTATTGCTGATATTGGTGGCTAGCTGTTGATCTTATTACACCATTCTTCCAGTGCTAATGCCAAGCATCGCAGCACCTGGTCATGAGGCCAAGTGAAGCAACCCTGGCTCAGAGCCACCTTATATCCTGTAATAATGTGCTTCAGGGTAGCCGGTGATGAACACAAAGGACATGCAGGGTTCTCCCCTACACATATATTCAGGTTCTGCAGTGATGGAAGAACATCATATGTGGACCTGATTAGGAAGCAGATCCTCTGTTCCATTGTCCACATTTCTAGCCAGCCAATCTTAAGCTGTTCCACATTCTCCAATCTATCCATTCTCCTTGCTTAGCCTGGGACACCGTCTTGACACACCTCATACTCTCAACCTGCTTTTGCACTTCATTAGCTACCAACTTCTTCCTTTCAGCTGAAGCTGAAGCTGCTTTGTGCCATACTGACGGAGCCAAACTGAGACCAAGGCCTTCTTTTCCCTGTTGTAGTTACCCCATTATATCACTGACACAAAGTACAGCCTTTGCATCTTCCATCTACGGGTGCTACCTCCCTGACACATTCTTCACACGATTCCATCAGTGTCATTTCCAGCCCAACCTTAGCACGCTTCAATTCCTCAGTTACAGCTGAGGCTGGCAGCTGCAGGTTCCCTTTACTGTAGAGTTCTACACTGCTAAGGCATCGTGGAACTCCAAGACATTTCCTAATGTATGAAATAATCAAGGCTACCAGTCTCTCTACTATTGACAGGGAAACCTCATACACAATAAAAGTGATTATTCTCCAGGGTAGCCCCAATTGTGTCAAACTATTTGAAAATAAAAAATAAAATAAAATAAATAATAATAATAAAATTTTAAAAAAAAAAAACATTAATGTGGTAAGCTAATAAATACACCTATGCTTTTAAATAAAATTATCAAACCATCCAATTTATTTATTTATTTACATTTCAAAAGTACAAAAGCAGATCTTCTTCAGATCGGCTTCGGGTAAAGGGCATTTTCTGCATCGCGATGGGGTCATTCGCAAGACAACCCCAAGCCGAACATGAAAAGATTTCATGGTTCTAAAAATGTCAGTTAACCCCAGCCGATGGGGTCAACCCAATCCCGATGAGATGGTATTTCGTGCTTGGGTTCCTAACATATACACCATTGAACACTCACACTTTTGTATGGAGGCATGCTCTGAGAGACACTTTCCTTTATGTAACACCACTACACGCACACACCTAGGCTAGCGTGTGCTGATTAGCCCAAACATACAGGCTCTTGAAGTTAAACATAAAATAATTTTAATGTACCCTCAATATACATGGCAACTGTATTATGTTTTGGATTCCCTGTATTTTGATCACTAAAGGATTCTACATGGATAGCTTTGGGCTGTTATTTATATGAAAATAAATAATTTACTTTAGAGAGAACTGTATGTAACACAAAGTCCCTTTTTTTTTGGGCCACCCAGTATTTTATTAAAGCATAATAGTATATTAGTGAAGGAGTGTTTGAGAGCCATTACTACTGAAACAATAGTAAAGCACACTGGCTGCACATACAGCTTATTGTACTGTAAGGAGTCATAACTGTGTATAAATATACACATGTACCCACAAATGCATAGCATACTGAGCAGTTGAGAGATACTGTGGCAAAATTGATTCTGTAGCAGAGCCATGACGTACCATAGGCAGACTTTGCGCCTCTAACCTTCTGGCTAGTAAACAACCCTGACATATATGTCACTGATAACCAGACACCCAGTGACAAGTAAGTGACTCAAAAGCATTTTACAAGCATTCTTGAAATGGCAAAATAATACTACTAATAAAAAACAAATGTGGGGGAGGCTTCATATTGAAATAAATCTGACACTTCCCAGTCTAGAATCAGCTGGTATGCTCATCCCTCACTGGGACTGTAAGATGATAACTTGGACAGCAGCCGATCTGCTTATCAGGCTTAGGTTGGTTAGTGGGGCAGCTGCTTGCTCCCCTTCAAAATCACTTCTTTAAAAGCTATCCCACCAAAATGCCTAGTACAATATGACTAATAAGAAATGTCCTGGGCATTTTGGTGGGATAGATTTTAAAAATATGACTAATCTTTTTTAAGTGTCATTGCACGAGAAAACCAGGCAAAGGTCGGAAGATGGGGGTCAGTCATATTTTGTATTTAGGATAGTTATGAGGAACTATGATTAACCATATAATATAAGATTTCAGATGTTTTTAGTTTCTGAGATCTGGGAGCCCCACTAGTGGCCATCCAAAATATACATTTTCAGGTCTTAAAATTGACTGATTTCATACTACTGTTGTGACAATTCTAAAAAAAGGTATGACTTCAGCTCCTGCTTTTAATGTTAGTATCAAAGGAGATCTCCAACCATGAACATTTACAACCCTAGTCATTAAGTTATGGTGGTAGTATCGGCGTTCAAAGTTGGGATAAAAATCTCAAAACATATTTCTGAAAAATTGGCAAAAATTGGCACTCCAAGAAAAAAGCTTGGCAATTTTGAATAAAGGCATGTGCCCTCTTCTAATAGAAACCTTAACATACATGGGATGTTAATACAGTGAGGGCTTTACAGGGGGCTCTTTGGGGGATACTTTTTGATTTTGGAAAGAATACACATATCTGATTTAAAGGCTAAAACTGGGTGTGTTGTGGGTAAATATCTTACAATTAAAATTAAAATCACTTGTGGTCATGTCCTTTACTTAGAAATATCAAATGAATAGCTTTGGAATCTTCATAGTGGTTTCAAGAATGCTGTGATAGTGGTGTACCAGGGTGTTACAACAGCAATTCTGTATCCAAATGTCATTACACCTTAACATAACCAAATTAAATCAAAATATGATTTATTTTTTATCATTCCAGGGGCTGTTCTATCAAATTTGATCAGGGTTTTTATTTAATTAACTTTATGGCCTTCCACATACATTGTTTAATATTCTGTTCACTTATTTGTGTGTATTTTTTGTTCATGGTAGATTGAGTGACTGATATTTATATAGGTTACAGCATTCAAGCACTGATTAAACACCTCCCAAACCCCAACCCAATCCCTCCCCCATGAGTCATTGAGAGATGTTATCTCCTTGATAGTCTTGGAGTGAGGTAACCAGTGGTGTACCACAGGGATCAGTATTAGGTCCTCTGCTATTCCTAATCTACATTAATGATTTAGACTCTGATATAGTAAGCAAACTCGTTAAATTTGCAGACGACACAAAAATAGGAGGAGTGGCAGACACTGTTGAAGCAGCAAAGGTCATTCAAAATGATCTAGACCGCATTCAAAATTGGGCAGACACATGGCAAATGAAATTTAATAGAGAAAAGTGTAAAGTATTGCATGCGGGCAATAAAAATGTTCATTATAAATATCATATGGGAGATAGTGAAATTGAAGAAGGAACTATGAAAAAGACCTAGGAGTTTATGTTGACTCAGAAATGTCTTCATCTAGACAATGTGGGAAGCTATAAAAAAGGCTAACAAGATGCTTGGATATATTGTGAGAAGTGTTGAATTTAAATCAAGGGAAGTAATGCTAAAACTCTACAATGCATTAGTAAGACCTCACCTAGAATATTGTGTTCAGTTCTGGTCACCTCATTACAAAAAAGGATATTGCTGCTCTAGAAAGAGTGCAAAGAAGAGCAACCAGAATTATCCGGGTTTAAAAAGGCATGTCATATGCAGACAGGCTAAAGAATTGAATCTATTCAGTCTTGAACAAAGAAGACTACGCGGCGATCTGATTCAAACATTCAAAATCCTAAAAGGTATAGACAATGTCAACCCGGGGGACTTCTTTGACTTGAAAAAAGAAAAAAGGACCAGGGGTCATAAATGGAGATTAGATAAAGGGGCATTCAGAACAGAAAATAGGAGGCACTTTTTTACACAGAGAATTGTGAGGGTCTGGAACCAACTCCCCAGTAATGTTGTTGAAGCTGACACCCTGGGATCCTTCAAGAAGCTGCTTGATGAGATTCTGGGATCAATAAGCTACTAACAACCAAACGAGCAAGATGGGCTGAATGGCCTCCTCTCGTTTGTAAACTTTCTTATGTTCTTATGTTCTTATGTCTTAGGACCCCTGTTGTCACTCCAGGAGCTCTTGGATCTGGCTTCTACCTCTCTTTTTTGAATATTTCTAGTATCTAGTCTAGTATCATAATTGAATCAAATTAAGTTTAGGGATACTTTTCCTCAGTCTAATTTTGTTAATGTCTCTTTGATAGATCAAACATTATGAGCTGCTCCTTTGCTAATTCAGAGTCAGAATGTGGTGCAACCCACTACCAACCCACACAGATCTCTGCAATCCCCCTACTTGCCTGTACAAAAGATGGTACAGATTACCTCCACAATCTGGGAGTTAGTGGACCTGGTCAAACCCCGCAAATCACAAAAGTGGATCTGATTCTAAATAGGGTAGGGAGATTTGGTTGGTCAGAGAAGCAAAAGGCCATTCTGGCGGTCTGTCCCAGACATCGATATGACCTTTCCATAAACTGGAATGGGGCAAGGAGAACAAAATGTACACACCCAGAACATAAGGGGAAGAGAGTGGCACTGAGACATCCTAGACAAGTATCAATGCATCTGTCAACTCAGATGTACAAAACCTATAATAAGGTAATACCTGTTGGATCTGCACTGTGTGACTCATGTAGAAAAGCATACAAACCAGAGGATCCACAAGAGTGGTGGAAACGGATACATCTACAATCTCTGAGACCACACCTTCTCTGCAGCCAGGAACAAGTCAGGCACTTGATGAAAGCGTTGTTTCTGTGGTGTCAATGGGACCACCAATTCAATCAGGGCCAAGTTTTGCATCTCCCTCAACTGATAGATAGCGAATCTGAAGTGCCATCAATGGATGTCACATTTGAATCCCAGAGCAGCAGTGAAGGAGAGCTAGAAACAAGTGTATGGATGGATAGACAACTGCAACAAGAGCAGAAGAGGGATGCTTTCAATGCAGCCATAGATCATATCACTGATGGACGAATCAGTCCATTAAGGTCCAGTTTAAATACACCCTGGGACGACATCACAGACAGACAGAGAAACTATTACCTTAGGAAAGCCAACGAGGCAGTGAGAGCGGCAATTAATGTAATTGCTCCAGGTCAAGAGGCTAACCTTTGGCATAGTCTCGCACAATCGCCACCTTACCATGATGAAGAATCTTCCACTAAAAGTCAGATATGGGACAAACAAACTCACCAAACATTGATCAAGGCCTACCTCCAAGCAGAAACGTCACATACCAGATTACAACTCTTGTCTGTTTTTGTTGATGACTACACCAAGAAGGAGTTACAAGATCTTATCCCTGGATTAACAAAGTGGCACATTGATCGGGCTAGAGCACATGCATCAGAGGCAGGGCCAGGAAAACCAGTAGAACGGCAGCAAATACACAGGACAAACCTTGACCCAATTAAGACTGACCACTTTCTGGCATTCCTGATGAGGCCTCATCTCCTTCAGGATGTTGCGTATGGAACCAAAACTTTGCACCTTGACTCCGGAGAAAACATCATCATTCCTGCAGCCATACGGACCCTAATACCTTCAAGGATAATCCAACAATATATCCAACATTGCAAAAGCATTGGTTTTTAACCTCTTTGTGAGCGAACACTGTTCAAAATGATTGAAGTATGTGCTGCTTCTCAGCAAAAGTCACTACAAGGTCTGGATTATATCTCAACAGATGGAGCTGAAGCTTTTGACATGCTCTTTATAGTTGTTGATGTTCTCATGTTGAACGGGGCCCAGCAGCATGGGCAATGGCTATAAAACAACATCTGAAATCAGGCAAACGCTACCTCAAGACAGACTACAAGACCCATGTCAGCATAGAAGATATAAGCACAGACCACTGTATAGCATTTGCTCTGAGTGAGAAAGGGAAGGAGGCATTTGCTATACAACGCAACCACAACCATGATGCTGATTGTGATAGATGTTCTGAGATAGACAACTGTCTTGAAGAGATGGAAAACATGATGAGGAAGGAAGGACTTCTGACAGAGGAGCAGAAAAGTCGTACTCAATTTGATTTTGAGCAGTCATCAATTGCTATACACCAATGGAAGGCTCACTTGCTGCGTGTGGTCAAACAGGAGTTTGCAAAGCAAGTTGTGCTAGAGCAGCTTGATAACCATTCTGTTCTGATCATCATGGATTGGGCAATGAAGTTTGTGCCTATGCGATACAGAGAGCAGATGACAGAGTTCTTTGGGAAGCGTGGGAGGAGCTGGCATGTGTCAGCGGTCATCACCAAAGGAGAAGATGGAAACTACAGTGTGGAGTGCCGTGTCCATGTGTTCAACAACTGCAAGCAAGACTGGTTCTCTGTTGCCTCTATTCTAGAGCATGTGCTGTCAACCATCAAGGCTGAGAATCCCTCAATGTCTACAACATTCCTACGGTCAGACAATGCTGGCTGTTATCACAGTGCTTCATTTCTGTTATCCTTGCCATCTATGGGTGAAAGGACAGGCATATCCATTTCACGCTATGATTTCTCAGACCCTCAAGCTGGAAAGGATATTTGTGACATAAAGATTGCATCCATGAAAATGCACATTAGACGGTATGTGAATGAGAAACACAACGTTCTGACTGCAGAGGACATGAAAGAAGCCCTATAATCGCACGGTGGTATCAAAGGCTGCAGAATAGCTGTTGTGGAGGTGATGGCAGGCAAAGAGCATAGAGAGCAGAGGTTGGAGGGAATCAGGGCATTGAATAACTTCCAGTTTGAAGTAGAAGGTGTGAGGGCATGGAAAGGCTACAACATTGGCAAAGGGGAGTTATTCCTCTACCAGAGATTCCCACGGATGTCACAGGAGGCCACATCGCTAACTGTATGTCAACCGTTTGGTCCTTCCCATTCTTTTCAAGGACAAATGTCATCCAAAAGACTGGGTACAAAGACACTATTTCAGTGTCCTGAAACTGGATGTGTGCCAGGCTTTGCAACACGTGAAGAGCAGGAAGAGCACATGGATGTTGGACAACATTGTCGAGAAACGCAGATGGAATCCACTTATGTTAAAATTCGAAAGAAGTGGGCTCAAGCTATATCTGGAATTTCTCAGTTTGGACAAGAGAAACTCAGCTTTGAATTGTCAATAGGACAATCCACCATCCCAAGCAAATCCAAAGAGGATTGCTGGGCTATACGCTCAACTATGAAAGGTCAGAAAATGTCAGAAAATGTTAAAAAGTATCTGCTTGACATTTTCAATCAATGACCCTCAAGAGCTGGAGGCATTGGGAGAGGAGGAGGATTGGCATACACTGCGCAAGGCAGTCTATGACCAAATTGACATTAGTCACCCTCTCATGTATGGTCAAACCAATCTCTGCCACTTAGCCAAGATAAAAGGTCTAAAGACTCTAAAACAAAAGCAGTTAAAGGACATTGCAGACCATTATCATCTCCCAATTTCAGGACCTAAAACAAGAAAGGACTCATGCTTACATTCCTTGGACATTCTTGTTAGCACATGTTCATGTGTGGACTGAATTTGCATACCTCTGTTGTCTGTGGTTGATAGACAGATGGGTCACCATTTCTGTTATTTACTAGTTTGTTCAATTTTAAAGATTGACGTTCAAGGGTACAAAGGTTTTATTAGTAAAAAAAAAAAAAAAAAAAAAAGCAGCAAACATTCAACAAATCATGTCATCATAATTTCAGTGACTGTAAATGTTATAGAGTCCAATTTAGTGTGTTGCTACCCAGGATGGGTTGAAAATTATTATAATATGTAAAAATGTGATGTGGGGTGCCTTTGAAATTATTAAAAGGTCCAACTTTGGTTATGTTAAGGTGTAATGACATTTGGATACAGAATTGCTGTTGTAACACCCTGGTACACCACTATCACATCATTCTTGAAACCACTATGAAGATTCCAAAGCTAATTATTTGATATTTCTAAGTAAAGGTCATGACCACATGTGATTTTAATTTGAATTGTAAGATAATTACCCACAACACACCCAGTTTTAGCCTTTAAATCAGATATGTGTATTCTTTCCCAAATCAAAAAGTGTCCCCCAAAGAGCCCCCTGTAAAGCCCTCACTGTATTAACATCCCATGTATGTTAAGGTTTCTATTAGAAGAGGGCACATGCCTTTATTCAAAATTGCCAAGCTTTTTTCTTGGAGTTGTTGTGAGTGAGCATCCTGCCCCCTTCAATGTGCCAATTTTTCAGAAATATGTTTTGAGATTTTTATCCCAACTTTGAACGCCGATACTACCACCATAACTTAATGACCAGGGCTGTAAATGTTCATGGTTGGAGATCTCCTTTGATACTAACATTAAAAGCAGGAGCTGAAGTCATACCTTTTTTTAGAATTGTCACAACAGTAGTATGAAATCAGTCAATTTTAAGACCTGAAAATGTATATTTTGGATAGCCACTAGGGGGGCTCCCAGATCTCAGAAACTAAAAACATCTGAAATCTTATATTATATGGTTATACCCTAAATACAAAATATGAAGGGATTTGGCTGACCCCCATGTTCCTGATTTTCCAGATTTTGCCTGGTTTTCTCATGCAATGACACTTAAGCAAGCAGCTTATTTCAAATTGTGTTCAACATTTGGATGACATATAATACAGAATAGCCATAGATGTTTACATTCCCACTCCAAAGGCACATCACATTTTTTATAAATTCTGGTGCTGAGAATGTAAGCTTTTAAGGCAAGAAAATGAAAATAAATGCAACACAAAATTATCCGAGCAATCTAGTTTATTAGACTCAACAAAACAAACGTGACAGCCCAGAAGATGCTGTATTGGTGACGGTCATAGATTTCAGAGAGATGCTGCTAGGTGCCCTTTTGTGAAAGCCTGTTTCAAAAGTCAAATTATAGGATTAATGATATGTGGTGTTGACCCAAATACAGATTAGAGGGCTTTTCAGGAGTGGAAAATAACTCTGGCAGCCTCCAGGTTTGCTCAAATGAACTGGATCATGTTGCAAAATCCGTCTGATGTTTAAAGAGGTTATGCACTTTCTGGTGATCTGAGGCCTTTATATTCGTTGACAATTGCTGCAAAAGATGATGACATTGCCTTGAGAGGATGAGCAATGTCAATAATAGGGAATTTGCTGCTGCCAGGAAAACTACAGATTATTATTGTTATTTATTTTTTAGCAGATGCCCTTATCCAGGGCGACTTACAATTGTTACAAGATATCACATTATTTTTACATACAATTACACTATTTTTTACACATTATTTTTACATACAATTACCCATTTATACAGTTGGGTTTTTAAAAGTCAATAGTTGGGTTTTTAAAAGATAAAAGTCAATAGTGATTAAGGGATGACAAAGTGGAATCATGTATCAGTACATTCTTTATATAATTGTAATTCAGTGTTTGTTAGTGTCTGAGAATTGTAGCCAGACATTGGTCTCTTAAAAAAAAAAAGGTCTGGTAACCACCTGTAGGAATGTTTACTTTATAATTTATACAAACCAATATGTGGTACAGGCGGTGGGTAAAGTCTGTGTTTTACAGCATACATTTATATTGTTTATACCTGGCGATAGGTTGATAAAGAATCTATGTATTAATTCAAAATGCAAAACATGTTAACTACTGTGGCCATTATAAGATCATTTATTTCCAATTGACATAATTCATTTAGATCAACCAAAAACATACACACACATTTTACAAAATATATAAAATAAAACAATTGTTTTCTACATTTTAAATAAAATCTGGTGAACCCGTTTTTATGTGCAGCACCGTGAGATAACAAAGCGACAAATAGAAAACAAATTACATACATTTGTGTAAGTTCAATGGGCAAGAATTCTGCAATTAAAAGTTCCTTAATTTTGGGAATGTAAACACATTGGGTTGTATACAAGGCTTGAGAGTGCTAAATAAAAAAGATGTTTTAAAACCAGGCCACACTACAGCTTTATTTCTAGGTAATGTTACTACAGAAAACACAGATGTATCACAATTAATAGATATGTGTTAAGTATAAATATAGCTCAATATTAAATTGTAACATTTTGCACACTGGTGAGAAAGAAGATATATACCTGCTTTAGTAAATGAATACAGGGTCCTTCTCAAAATGTACTATAAACTGCAGGGGCCACCTACATGCATTCATTTATTAATAGTGAGGTAAAAACATTTGTGAATCAACACTTGAAAAGTCCCCTTTTTAAGCAAAAAACTTTACCAATACACTGCGAGGAACATCATAAAATGTTTATACAGGCAAAACTGGCAAAGAAGGTGGGTAGTTACAAAACTGTGGATTTAGAAGATCTTTGTGGGCACAATTCACAATACAAAAGTATAAAAATACCAGTAAAAGTAGCCTCTGATCACAGGCTCCTGTTTCCGTTGCATGTACTGTATCTGATTGTTACACTTTTAGATTTTCTTACTATTAAATGCTTATAAAATGCATTTCAGTGGCTCGGTCTGTATAAATATTGCAAATACATAAATCATACCACTAAAAAGATCATCTATATTATCTTAAGATTGTGTAAGATTGAGAGTGAATTTGAATCAAGCCTGTGACAGGCTGGCTGTAGGGGTGACTGTACGGGTGGAAGGAAGAATGGATTCAACTAAATATAAACAAATCCTAGAAGCTAATGTCCTAAAGTCAGTCAGGACACTGAAGCTGAAAAGAGGTTGGATATTTCAGCAAGACAATGATCCAAAACATACCTCAAAATCAACCAGAAATATTTACAAGAAAGAAGGAGAAAGGTTTTGGAATGACCGTCACAGTCCCCAGACATGAATATTATTAAAAATCTGTGGGGAGATCTCAAACATGCAGTGCATGCAAGGAGACCTAAGAATCTTTCTGAGCTGGAAGAGTTCTGCAAGGATGAGTGGGAAAAAATTCCAAAAGCAAGAATAGAAAAGACTCTTAGCTGGCTACAGGAAACGTTTGGAAGCAGTTATATCTGCCAAAGAAGGTGTTACCAAGTACTAAGTGACAGGGTGCCCAAACTTTTGCACACGCCATGTTGACTTTTGTTTATTATTTTGAATCTGTAATAAATGCAAATAAATAGTAATCCTGTATTAAAATTTGCAGAAAGGTGTCATGTTTAACTTTGTACCATGTAGAGGTCAGGTCAACTTCTGTTCACTGAAAGATTCATTGTAACATACATTTTTTCCAGGGGTGCCCAAACTTTTGCATACAACTGTATATACAATTATGCTGGGATTCAATGACCAATTAATTATTCACTTGAATCCCAGCACGTGAACTAAATCTGTGCAACCCCGTGCTCACATATTATTAAATACTTTAAATGCACGTGAAGTGAAGTGCAATCCCTGTGCCTAAATACAATTATACATTTTAAATAACTCGTGCTACACACACCCATTTATATCCCGTGTACAGAGCACTTCTGGAGAAAACTTGGTTATTCACTTTACCGAGTCCTTGCAGAAAAGCACCTCATGTACTCTGCCATCCGTGGCTTATCTGCTGGGGGAGGCTTGGCTTTGTGCCTTCTCCAGTTCAGCTGACCAAGCCCGTCTTCTTTCTAATGTTTTCATTCTCTTCTCTATCTCACGCCTGGTCTTGGCTCACAATGCAGATGCATGGATCTGTCAGAACAACAAATACTTTGTCATATATGTTAGTAAATTACACCTTTGAATGCAGGCTGCACTCATAAGGTGCACATCTAACATCTAATATTTAAAAGTATTGCTTCATGTAGACAGGTCAATAAACAGGTTATACTGCTCAACATGAATATGTGTACTTCTTATTGATTTGGCAAATGTTTTAATTACTGCACATTGTCCACTTTAAAACAAAAGTAGAGATAGCATTCTTCACCTAGGCAGCTTGCAAAATAACCATTTCTTTATCCATGATACCTAACCTGAGAAAAAGAACAATTTGGTCTAAATCTTTTTAAAAAAAAGCTCTAAAATTAGAAATTATGTTTGATAGGGAGAAGCAGTTACCATACTAAACAGATGCTTCCTAGAATAATTCACGGGGCATGAGCAAGTCCCCCGAAGTGATGTTTAGGTACGTGGAGTTATTAACAGATGAAACATGTATAGAGAGAGGCTCCGCCTCTTCGAAGGCCCAACACATAGAAGGGGGGTTCCGTCATTGAGGAGACCTGACATACGAAGAGGGGCACCGTCTCTGAGGTAACCCGACATACAAAGAGGCTTGCGAACCAGAAAAAGAAAAACATGGAGTTAGTAGTTATTAGAACATAGAGAGCGGGGTGTTCCGCCTCTTCAAAAGCCCAAAATAATAGAAGGGGGGTTCCGTCGCTGAGGAGACCCGACAAACAGGAGAGGGGTCACCGTCTTTGAGGAGACCCGACAAACAAGAACCATCGCTTAGGGGCCCTCACATAAATAGAGGCATCAGAACCTGAAAGAGAAGACAAGGGGTCATGCATGCTAAAGGAGGGGTTTGGCTGAGGTGCCCTCTGACTCATGGAGAACCTTCCTCTACGAGGTAAATGAAGCGAAGCTTAACAAAGGATTGGAGAAAATGGAATCACTAACCCCCCAAAATGGACCCCCGGCTCCCCACTGAAGACATTTATGAGAAGAAAAAGGAGAACCGCCAATGCATATAGAAAAGAGAAAACATTTAACATGAGAAGAAAAGAAAACACAAACGTGACAAAGGGGTCAGTAAACTGTACCCTACTGACTATGTGAAGACCCTCCGCACGGTGGAAAGGAAAAACCCCCCTTTCTTTTTATTTTTTTAGGGGGAGTGTAAAATTGTGGGGGAAGTCCTGCTCTGGAACCAAAGTGGAGAGCTGAGAAGAAAACCAATGCCTTGATACAACAGACCTACTTGCATTGATGAACAGGGGGTCGGAAGGAGATTTGGGTTTACGTTCAGTGATATATTTCAGCATGGAAGCATATGGGCATAGAGGAGAGTCAATTTTGAAAGCAGAATACATTGT
This sequence comes from Huso huso, assembly GCA_036884735.1. Lineage (NCBI taxonomy): Eukaryota > Metazoa > Chordata > Actinopteri > Acipenseriformes > Acipenseridae > Huso > Huso huso. The sequence goes on along the minus strand of CM072667.1, from coordinate 46,608,400 downwards.
CCTTGCCGAAGCTGATCTGTTTTTTGAAATGCATAGGAAGAGAATAAAATGGGAATCTAGAATATGCGTGAGATCACTGCAGAGAATACCCAGAGTAGGAAAGCTGGCAATAGAAGGAATTGATTATTATTATTATTATTATTTATTTCTTAGCAGACACCCTATCCAGGGCGACTTGTTACCATATCACATTATACATTATTTCATATTTTACAGATATCACATTATTTTTACATACAAACCCATTTATACAGTTGGGTTAATGGAGCAATCTAGGTAATACCTTGCTCAAGGGTACAACAGCAGTGTCCCCACTGGGATTGAACCCACAACCCTCCGGGTCAAGAGTCCAGAGCCCTAACCACTACTCCACACTGCTGCCCCAGAATTGATATTCTGAACATCTCAAAACCAGATAGACATATGGTTTCCATTGTTAAGTCATCAAATGGAGAGAAGCAGCCTTGACGGAGGATTGAAATCAAATTGCTAAGAATGACTACAGAGATAGGCAGGTGAGAAGAAGCAGCCGGAGAGTTAGAGATTCAGTGCAGGAGGAGACGGACACCTGGAATTGATAGTAGAGTTGGAGAAGCAATGGACATCAAGAGAAATTGGTGTTGTATTACTGACAGGATTTGATTGTAGCTGGTGCCAGATGTAGAAAATCCTTTGCGTGTACTATGAAAGCCATGATCCAGTCCTGGTTGAATGGAGTCGGATTAATCCTGCTTTGGGAACAGAAAAATCAACAGGTGGTCCCGCCGGTGAAATATGAGGGGTGATGGAAGTAGGAGTGCTGCAGCCATGATGCTTCTGCTGTATTGAGTAGTCCGCTGATAGTTAATTTCAGTTGAAAATGAGCTGGTTGAACTGGGGTGTCACTGCTGGAGTTGGCAGAGCTGTAGGGACCAGACTGAAATCTGGAAACTAGAAAGAGTGTCAGCTGTATTATTAGAAATGCCCCGTAGATGGCACGCTTGGATCAGAAAGTTATTTGATAGTGAAATCCATATTAACACTAGAAGCCCCACGGCAGTCATTTTGGCGGTTTTTGGTTTTAAAACGCAATTTTCTCCAGTCATGTAACACTGTGCGTTCATGTACCTCTCTGTCTGTATGTATTAAATATTCTCACAAAGCATGAAACGCGGGAGTGCAGAAATAAAGGAGATATAACCTAAATGTATATTGTGATTATACAGAACGGTATTCTACTTTATTATTTTTATTTACTAGTCCGCAATGTGCTTCAAGTTAGAAAACCTTGTTTGAAACTACCGAGAGTCTCTATACAGCTCAAAGAATTTAGTTGTTTTTACCATGTTGCAGCGGCAAAACTAAATCACTTAGAATTGCCATCTGTACCAGTATCAAAAGTCTGAAACTTTCTTACCTCAAATGTGAAAAAAAACCTACATACGTCTTATATACAATGAGATATAAGTCGTCAAACTAAGGTAAAATTCTAATTATTCTTCTTCTTCTTCTTCTTCTTCTTCCGTCTACTTTTTAAGGGTGTGTAGCGACTATTCAAACAGAAAAGCTAAATAACTGGACATCTACCAATCATGTGATTCCACATGTTGGTCAACATCAAAACAAACCAGGGTATGCAAGCAGTTTGATATCCACACCATTTATATTAAACAAGTTATTTATGTTTTAAAACAGCACATATCGCAGGAAAAAAATAATAATAATAAAAAAAGAAAATACCGTGGTTTGAACTTGCAACATGACATTTTTGAAGTGCACACGACCTTAACCCTCTGCGCCACTGCACAGTTGTTCAAACGCATTCATTTTTAAAGCTTAAATCCAAGCCTGACTTCGATTTCCTGTGAAAATTTCTAGTTTCCTGTTTGTTAGGGTAGATACCATAGAATGGAATTGCACACAAGAGTGGCATGTAGCTTCCTTGTCTAAATCTCTGATCTCTGATAAATTGTAGTTCCTCGTTTAATTAAAAATAAATAAAGGAATTATTTATTTGGTAGAAATAAATAAATTATTTAAATAAATGCATAGAGGAATAAATACATTTAGAAATAAATATTTTAAAATAAATAAATGTAGAAATGAATACATGTTTATATTATAAATGTATAAATAAATTAATAAATAGCAAGCTAGAAAACTACATGTCATATTAATTGATTTGGCTGATGTGTTTATGCACAGCAATTGACATTTATATACCAATATAACAAGTACAAGTTTCATGTAAAAAAAAAAAAATGCAAGTTGCCTAAAATTAATAGCGCATCAAAGAAAGTCACCGAGGTTGAAACATTTAATGGTAGCTACTGAGTCAACATTTACATTGTAACGTTTAAAACAATCTTTTAAAATGTAACAAACAAGGGTCACTTAAATGTGTTGGCTGAAAAAAGTAACAAGCAGACAAGACTGATTAAAACTAAACAAGTTTGAATGACAAATTCGGCAACATTGTCGAGTTTTGTAAACATTTAAAACTTGTATACAGTAATTAAACGGATTGTGTTGTATAGCGTTATGGTGACTTCGAAAAACAAAATGTTAAAAACAGGGTTTAGTGCAAGTGACAAAACCGTTTTTCTTTACACACACTAAATTATATATGACGCGCACGAAAGCATGCTCACACACACACACAGACACACACACAGGGTGCGTTAAGTAAGTGAGCGGCTCAGAGCGGCTCAGTAAATCAACTTAACGACTCGCTGTTCCGCTCCCGCAGAGCCGCTACGAGCGCTCCTGAGCATTCTTCATCAGTGATCAGAGTGAGCGGACGGAATGGCCACCAGCAGGAAACAAGTGGAGATGACAGGCAGGATTGACAAATACGTTTGTCAAGAACGATGAACTGGTTTCGATTTATGAAGGTATGTATTAAATTGGCAAAATAAGATGGTAAAAATTGTTGTTTTAGAATTTGTATCATTTAATTTCATTTTTTTTAAATGTAGAGCTGTTTTATAGTTATTAATGTATTATTATTAGGCTTGTAGTATTAATATTATTCATAATTTTCATTATTAACGTCTGTATTGCCGGTATTAAACACAGCCAGATATGAGGTTCAGTCCAAACAGATCGCCGAACTCAGCGAGGTACAGCAGGGGACAGTAACTTCACACGGGGCCATTTTATCTACCATCGCCTCAGAAACACAAACAAACAATTATTATTCGCCATTTTTAAAAGTCGCTCAGCGCTCTCGTGGAGCAGAGCGTTAAGTCATTTAAATCTGCTCAGTGTGCTTTCTGAGCGTTCTCACTCTGCGCGGCTCACTTACTTAACGCGCCCACACACACACACAGAAAGACAGACAGACAGACATACACACACGCGGGCGCGCACACACAGACAGACAGACACACACGCACGCGGGCACGGACGCACACACACACACTTACACACACGCACGCACACACACACACACACACAAATTATCTGGCCCGTGAGCAGAAAACTAGTTATTTGTTGACGGCCAGCATGGGCAGCAGTGTGGAGTAGTGATTAGGGCTCTGGACTCTTAACCGGAAAGTCGGGGGGTCAATCCCAGGTGGGGGACACTTCTGCTGTACTAAAATAAATAACAACAATAATAATAATCGTGCATCTTGTTGCAGTTTCAACACTCGTGCTTTGTCTTTTGTGTAAAAACCTGTCCATATGCAGAAACTGCTTGTGCTGCATCCACAGAGTTTGGTGGAATTCACAAAACACAGCGTGCAATTTTTGCCATGTTTCGGAATCTGATTTCATACCTCAGCCAGAAATCACCAATATTTACATTTTTCACGGTAGGCAGTCAAATACGTGAAATCGTGAATTTTCCGTGGCCTTACACAACGAGACACTAGTGATCCGTCGCTTGCAGCATCTGTGGAGTAGCGGTTAGAGCACTTTGTTCTTGACTGGGTTCAATCACATGTGGGGGACACATTGCTGATTGGTCCAGTAAAAAACCCGACTGTATAAATGGGTAATTGTATGTCACAATTGTAAGCTGGCCTGGATAAGTGTGTCTGCTAAAATAATAATAATATGCGTGTTTGGTTGGTACTTGGATGGGAGAATGCCTGGCAATACCAGACTTCAAACTTTTCTTTGAAGTTTTACTTGTATTATTAACAAATAGTAGATTAAACAGCAAAAATGAGCTGATTTCCTTTTAATTTATTGAAATGGACCGCAAAGGGTATTAATTGCTATTGAAATAATTGCATAAGAGAAGTTATAAATATATTTATTTCACTCCTCCACCCGCTGTTTTAATTGCATTTGGATCATTCCAGACACCACCTGATAAGTGAGCGCAACAAACTCAGCAATGCATTGATCATTAATACATTTTAAAAACAAAACATCAAAGTCACAGCATGCATTACATTCGGGCTGGGACATTTCAATTTGATGAGAATAAGCAGAGTGTGACATTAACAGAAGTGACATTAAATTTGACTGTATTATGGCTACGTCTGTCTTCTTTTCATACATTTACACTGTAAAACACAAGGCTGAAGTTGGCTTATTCTCCAGCTTCTTATTCGCAAGCTTTTAAGTGCATAAATGTATTTGTCTACGCTGAATAAGTAGCCTTGCATTTAATGGGTTAAATCACGTTGGGCTGCTGATTGCTGTGCTGGTACCTGACAAGGGGCACCCCTCTGCAAGCCCCACTTGTAGTTACCCCGGCCCAACGTGGTTTACTGGGGAAGAACAGCGGGTAAATATGCCACATATGCCAATTGCTGAGCTTCTGATTCGCTATTTATGTATCTACTTTGAATAAGTCGCCTTGCATTTAACGGGTTAAATCACGTTGGGCCGCTGATTTCTCTGCAGGTACCTGGCGAGGGGCAACCGCCAACCGTACCTGGCGAGGGGCAACCATCCTGCAAGTCCCACTTGTATGTATGTAGGCCGGCCCAACGTGGTTTACTGGGGAAGGGGAAGAACCAGTGGATTCGCTCTTTAATCTTTTATGGCCAAGACTGGTCAAAATGCCAATAACAATATCCCAAGCTCAGGCCTGTATGGTAGGGTGGCAAGAAGGAAGCCATTCTGATTCCCAACTTGAATTGTTTTGATGTAGGAGATTCTTTGTGGCAAAAAAGTTTGTGGTCTGATCCTAAAATGGAACTGGTCAAAATGCAAAGCGCATGTTTGATAAACCCAACACAGCACATCCCAAAGAACACCATCCCTACTGAATCTGGCCTTATTATGGGGATGTTTCACATCGGCAGGGACTGGGGCAAGGAAGGAAAATGAATGGAGCAATGTACAGAGAAGTCAAGAAAACCTGCTGCCCTCTGCAACTTGAATCCTGTTTTTTCAGTATGCAAAAAAAACAGCCAAAGCTCAGGAGAACAAAAAGGTCTGTCCCATGTGACAGAGCCCCAAAAAATCAATCGAAATTTGTGGTCTTGAAGATTGTTGTCCAAATGCTAAAATGGAACAGTTTTGTAAAGAAGAATGGTCAAATGCAAAGTTGGTAGAGACCTAAACAGACAAAATTGCTGCCAAAGGTGCTTCCACCTGGGGGTTTATCCAGGCACAAATAAAACCCCAACACAGCACATCACAAGGGGTGTAGACTTTCATTCATGAAACTCTGGCAGAACACCATCCCTACAGCTCATTGAAATAATGCATTCCTGGTGGAAATTAAAAGCATTTTATTGTATACTTGGGGTATGTCATAGAATAAAAACAAAGAAGTTGTGAAAAGGGATTCTACAAAGATATTCTAAAATGGCCTGGACACATTTGTTGGTACCCCCTTAGAAAAGATAGAAATAACTGGATTATAGTGAAAAACTAATTAGAATGGATCACACATGTCAATGTAATCAGGCCTATTTAAATGGAAAAAGTCACTGTGAGTTTGAAACCACACTGAACATGGACCCAAAGGAGAGAGTTGTCTGAGGAGATCAGAAAGAAAATAATAGACAAGCATGAAATTGGGACCATCTCCAAGTTGATGTTCCTTTGACAACAGCAAATATTATTAAGACAATGGAACTGTAGCCAACCTCCTGGGCGCGGCCGCACACCCCAGTCAGAAGGATACAATGGTAGAAAAAGAACCAAGGATAACTGCCAAAGAGATACAAGCTGAACTCCAAAAGGTACATGTCCTTTTTTGACCCAGAAGAAGACCCAGGAGGACCCCACTTTTGAAAGAAAAACCTGGAAAAAATGCAATTGACAAGAAATTTGGACAGATGAGTCAAAACTAGATTTTTGGCAAGTCACATCAATGTTCACAGACGAAAAATGAAGCTTTCAAAGAAAAGAACACCATACCTAAGTGAAACATGGAGGAGAGTTATTTTGGGGCTGCTTTGTTTTGGCAAGAAGAATGGTGCAAAATGAAAAAGACTATCAAGGCATTCTGAGACCTATCCCAACAGACTGCCCAGTGTCAAAAGCAGCTGTCCTGGGTCCTCCAACAGGATGCCCAAAACACACAGCTAAAAGCACTGGGGGTGGATAAGAACAAAACATTGGACTATTCTGATGGCTTTCAGTTTTGTATTTTGGAAAGATATCATTTTTTTCTGGAGAAGGCACCCATCAAAAACTTTTTTGCTCCCAAACTTAACAGTGTGGAGTCTCATTGAGTGAAAACGTTTGATTGTGAGATAAGGTTGTGCAAAAAATATTAGGTTAGCTCCCATTTAAATTTTCATTTGTTTTATTAACAATATTATGTTGAATAAAAAATCAAAAGCAAAGTCAAAATAAACAATGGTGGAGAAAAGTTTCAAGGGGTTTCAGTTGTGCATTCTTTCTTTTTTTGTGGATAGGCAGTGTATATATATATATATATATATATATATATATATATATATATATATATATATATATATATATATATAATATGCTTCGGTTTTTCAGATGTTTATGTAACATACTCAATAAAAAAAATAAGGTATATCTCCAGTTCTTCTAGTGTTAACCACAGCAGTAATTGCATAATAACAGGTGAATTGGAACGGCCTTTATTGATAATATGAACTGTAGATTTGTTTTTCGCAAAAGAAAAGTATTGATTTCTTTGATCAAAGATGACCCCATATATGTGCTGCTGCGACTATTGGGTACCTTTCAAGAAGATCTGTGGATTTTAGGTGTGGTGATAGGTTTTCGATTTCTAGTGGCCATGCACTAGAAAACCATTGAAGAGTCTGTATATAAAACCAGGTTGTGAGGTGCAGAAATGAAATCATCATAGAATTATAGACAGGCCATGAGAGCTGACCACATTTTCTAGCTTCTAATGAAATATTAATGTAGGAATCCAAGTTTTTACTGTTGATGAAAGAGCAAGTAAATTGAGAGATAAATGTCTGACAATTAAAATGGTCCAGCAAAGAGAACGGTGCGTGTTTCTTAATCATATTACTGATCTGAAAGTTCTGAATAAAGGAACAAATATGGGCAAGTTTAGATACAGAGGACTTGCTTAAAACATTCAGTGCCAGTATGATTCCAAGAAATTGCAGTGGCTAAACAGATAGTTTCCAACACTAGATCTTGATATATTAAAGTATTTAAAAAACAGTAAAATGGCAAACAAAAGGAGGTAGATGAACGTTTCTTAAAGATCGCACGCAGGTGAACATGAACAGCTGTAATGGAGTGTAGTGTTGGGGAAGGAATGGATATCGCATAATACTGATGTTGGATTCCGGATGAGTAGGCTTTGATAGTGAAAGAGTCCTTGGTATGAACAATAAAAAACGATAATCCAATCTTGATTGAAAGGGGTTGAGGAAATCCTATTTTAGTTCAGAAATTGTTGAGAAAAGTAATCCAGCCGGTAGGATGATCTAGTAGAAGGGTGAAAGTAGATGCCATGTATCCTGAATCCAGGAGATTACAAAGGAGAGATTTAGTTGAATAGATTATTTGATTGCAGAGCTTCCAGAGGAGTTGGATGAGCTGCAGACTTTATGATAGAATCTGAATATCTGTATCCGAGCTAAAGCATTGTCCGTGTTATTGTGAGTATCGGGAAAGTGGTGTCTTGAATAATAAATGATTAGAGACTGAAATCCATATTAGAAGTTACATGACCAGTGACAAAGAGGACTGGTCAAGAGGGCTAAATAGGGATGTGGAAGGGTGGTGGGCAATTCACTGACACACACGGGAGACAGAAGGTTTTATTTGTAACACCGCTCAGGCACACTGATTTATTTTTGTCTGTGGCCTGAATACTGGCAACAGTAAACAGGACCACGGGGTTACCAATACTGGTATACAGTCCAGTGCACATACAAGTGCTCAAAAATAATAATTATAAACAAAAGGCGAAAGAAAAAGGGAAAATAAAACAGCGCCCCCACTGCCGCTAAGCCGGTCAATACGGGCCTCCGACTCCGCTCCACTATTTTCTATACACTGGGGTGGCCAGAGTTCCCCGTATAACTACACACGTCCCCTCAGGTACATAATTATTTATTTTATTTTTTTGTTTCTTTTAAGGCAGGCTGTCTTGCTCAGCTGTGCTTGGCTGCTCTTTCTTTACACTGACATCTTTCACCAGCGTCACTGAGTATCCTCTCTCCGGCCACCCGAATGCACAACCAAGCGCAGTTCTTATGGGCCGAGCAATCCCCCAAGGCTCGCCTCTCAGCCACTCAGAGAGAGGGAAAGTCAACACACCCTCTTCCCCACCTCTCCGTGTCATCGCCATGACTGACATGAGGATCTTACGAGACTGCTGCCCTCTTCCTGCAGAACCACGCATACACCAGATAGTCAGCACAGATCTCCCCTGTTACACATCCTCCTCCTCAGAATGGCACCACCGATCCAATCGAAAATCCCCCCATGCCTTCCCGAGAGAAAAAATCTGCGTTTTGATGCAGTTTCCCTGCTCGGTGGACTACCCTGAAGGCATAGGGCTGCAGGGCCAAGTACCACCGCATGATTCTGGCGTTGTTATCCTTCATCTGGTGAAGCCATGCTAAGGGGGCATGATCTGTAATCAGGGTGAAGTGTCGCCCCAGGAGGTAGTACCGGAGTGACTCGACTGCCCATTTTACTGCGAGACACTCCTTCTCAATGGTACTATAGTTTTTCTCGTGATGAAGGAGCTCCCTGCTGATATACAGGACCGGGTGCTCGCTTCCCTGCACCTCCTGAGACAACACTGCCCCGAGACCTGTCTCTGACGCATCCGTCTGCAGGGTGAACCTCCTACTGAAATCAGGACTGCATAGCACTGGCTTGCTACACAGCCTTCGTTTCAAAGCGAGAAAGGCTCTCTGGCACGGCTCTGTCCACTGAACCGTATTTGGAGCAGCCTTCCGGGTGAGGTCTGTCAAGGGAGCAGCGAGCATGGCGAAGCTCGGGATGAACTTCCTATAATAGCCCGCTAGTCCCAAGAAAGAGCGCACCTGGGTTTTGGTTGTAGGGACCAGCCAGTCAGCCAAGGCTTTCACCTTAGCAATCAGCGGTCTGATCTGGCCGCTCCCTACTCGATACCCCAAATACTCCGACTCACTCTTCCCAATGGCACATTTATTTGGGTTAGCAGTGAGCCCAGCCTCCCGCAAGGATTGCAGCACCGCTGCTATCTTACACAGATGACTCAGCCAGTCCTCACTGTGGAAAACCACATCTATCTATGTAAGCAACAGCGTACTGCTGATGGGGCCTCAAAATGCGATCCATCATCCACTGGAAAGTGGCTGGTGCTCTGTACAACCCAAAGGGCATCGGAAAACACATACTCTCTTTGGATCTGCCAGTACCCCTTCGTTAAATCCAGTGTCGTCATAAAATGAGCCATGCCTAGACACTCCAGCAAATCTACCCGGGGCACGGGATAAGTGTCAAACTTCGATTTTTTGTTGGCCTTTTTTATAGCTTCCCCACATTGTCTAGATGGAGACATTTCTGAGTCAACATAAACTCCTAGGTCTTTTTCATAGTTCCCTTCTTCAATTTCAGTATCTCCCATATGATATTTATAATGCACATTTTTATTTCCTGCATGCAATACTTTACACTTTTCTCTATTAAATGTCATTTGCCATGTGTCTGCTGAGTTCTGAATGGTGTCTAGATCATTTTGAATGACCTTTGCTGCTGCAACAGTGTTTGCCACTCCTCCTATTTTTGTGTCGCCTGCAAATTTAACAAATTTGCTTACTATATCAGAATCTAAATCATTAATGTAGATTAGGAATAGCAGAGTACCTAATACTGATCCCTGTGGTACACCACAGGTTACCTCGCTCCATTTTGAGGTTTCTCTTCTAATCAGTACTTTCTGTTTTCTACATGTTAACCACTCCCTAATCCATGTGCATGCATTTCCTTGAATCCCTACTGCGTTCAGTTTGAGAATTAATCTTTTATGCAGGACTTTGTCAAAAGCTTTCTGGAAATCTAAATAAACCATGTCGTATGCTTTGCAATTATCCATTGTCGATGTTGCATCCTCAAAAAATCAAGCAGGTTAGTTAAACACTGATGTGACCTATAAAACTATTTTTACGGCAATTAGCTGTGACTCATGTCACGTTATGCAATTAAGAAACCTAACAGGAAAAAACAATAATACTTTTACATTTGAACACAAGCAATATTACATTTTGTGATTCCTTGTTCTGCTTTATGCCTTATTACAAAAAGTCTGGAAGATTCTAACCAATAGGTCTAAAACAATTAAACTTACAGCTGGCCTTGGTTATCTATCAAAAGAAAACAATACTTGTTACCAAAACATTTTTATGTTAATGCGCAAAAACAAGTAAACTACACAATGGAAAATACAAACTTCACACTGTCTTGATTATGGGACCAAAAATAAATAAAGTGAGTTTAAAGTTTACACATAAAGGCCTCTTCCATGAAGTAATCTGCCAAAGCATCCCGTACAGTGTTTGCATATCTCAGTGTTGCAACTCCAGACATTTCTACAGGGGCAGTACTGTCCGGTTGCCCATAGGCACTGTCTATTGCTTCATCCAGCCATTCACTTAGGAATTCCTCAGATCGGGATTCACATAAATTGTGCAGCACACAACAACGGCAATGACAGCCAAAACACATTCCACAAACTAGTTAAAATTTTTGTTTTCATTTTTTACTTATTTTATTCTCGGACCTTTGAAATTTGAGGATGTTACCCCTAATGGGACAATAATTAATGTTTGCATAGCCGTGTTTTTCTTGTAGACACTGCTATTTCATATTTTACTACAGATGATCTATGTAATTTATTAATTCAACATGTTCTTAAATTTTCAGTTTTAGAGTTTATATTGGTATTAAATTAACTTGCTATATGCAATCTCAGGTATTTTTTTAAATTTCAAGGTAAAGAAAAATCATTAATAATAATAATAATAATAATAATAATAATAATAATAATAATAATAATAAATACATACATAAATAAAATACACACAAGGGGTGGGCACCCCCTTGTGCAAGATCCAATGGCCTCCCTCTTTAAAATCCCAAAAGTCCATGTCCACCTCTGGGTGTGTGTGCAGAGGCCTCCCAGTGGCACCAGGCTCAGAGCCGGCACACATGGCCCAATGGCCACCTCCCTCTTTAAAATCCCAAAAGTCCATGTCCACTCTCTGGGGTGTGTGCAGAGGCCTCCCCCGGCCTCCCAGTGGCACCTCAGGCTTCAGAGCCGGCGACCCAAGGCGAAGCAGAGCCAGCGACCCCAGACGAGGCAGAGCTGGCGACCCCAGGTGAGGCAGAGCCGGCGAACCCAGGCGAGGCAGAGCCAGCGACCCCATGCTAGGCAGAGCCGGCGACCCCAGGCAAGGCAGAGCCGGCGACCCCAGACAAGGCAGAGCCGGCCACCCCAGGCAAAGCAGAGCCTGCGACCCCAGACAAGGCAGAGCCGGCGACCCCAGGCAAAGCAGAGCTGGCGACCCCAGACAAGGCAAAGTCGGCGACCCCAGGTGAGGCAGAGCCGGCGACCCCAGGCGACCCCAGGCCGGCCACCCCAGACAAGGCAGAGCCGGCAGCAAGGCAAAGCTGGCGACCCCAGGCAAAGCAGGCGCCCCCAGACAAGGCAGAGCCCCCAGCTCAACCCCAGACCCCAGACAGAGCCGGGGACAGGGCAGAGCCAGCCCCCAGACAAAAGCAGAGTCGCCCCAGGCGGCAGAGCCAGGACCCCGACAAGGCAGACCCCAGACAAACCCCAGCAGAGCCGGCGACCCCAGACAAGGCAGAGCGGCGACCCCGACCCCCCCAGGCGAGCAGAGCCAAGACAGGGCAGAGCCGGAACCCCAGGCGACCCCCCAGACAAGGCAGAGCTGGCGACCCCAGGCAGGCCGGGCCCCAGAGGCAGAGCCAGCAACCCCAGACAAGGCAGAGTCGGCGACCCCAGGCGAAGCGACCCCAGAGCAAGGCAGGTGAAGCTGGCGACCCCAGGCGAAGCAGAGCCAGCGACCCCAGAGGCAGGCCAGCAACCCCCCAGGCGATGGGCAGGCGAAACAGGGCAGAGCAGAGCCAGAGCTCAACCCAACCCCAGGCGAGGCAGAGCCGGCCCCCAGACAAGGCAGAGCTGGCGACCCCAGGCAGAGCCGGCGACCCCAGAGGCCCCCAGGCAAGGCAGAGCCGGCGACCCTGGACAACCCCAGATAGGCAGAGCCGGGTGACCCCAGACAGAGCCGGTGACCCCAGGCGGTGACCCCAGGCGAAGCAGTTCTGGCTACCCCAGGTGAAGCAGTTCCTGGCAGGTTCAGTCCCTCCATAGGCGACGGCAGGTGCAGACCCTCGGGACGCGACGGTAGGAGGGGAGCCCCTGGCCAGTAAGGTGGCAGCGGGAGCTCCACTTCTCCCCCTGACGATGGAGACCGAGGTGGCTCCTGCCCTCTCCTCCTAGCTCCGGACCGTCCGACCACGACAGCTCCGGTGGTGTACTCGGGAAAGGAGCCCCTGGCCATGAAGGCGGCAACGGAGCTCCACTTCTCCCTCGCGCTCGGTAAATAACGGCTTCCTTTTCTGGGGCTCCGGCCCCAGACTTTCCAGCGGCGTAAAGGCTGCTGCTGGAGTTAACACCCCCTCGGCTGTCGTCATGACGACATCGCTGGGCGGTGTCATAGGGGCATCCCCGGGCGGTGTCATGGAGGCATCCCCAGGCGGTGTGTTGCGGACATCCCCGGGCGGTGACTTGGAGGAATCCCCAGGCGGTGTCTTGGAGGCATCACCGGGCGGTGACGTGCAGGCATTCCCGGACGGTGTCATGTAGGCATCCCTAGGCGGTGACATGCAGGCATCCTCCTGGAGGGTGGGGCAGCTGACCACAAAGTAGCCCTGTTCCCCGCAGGCAGGACACAGGTTCTCAGGCTTGAGGTAGGCCTCCCAGCTGTCCTACGGTCATCCCTCCTCCGCTCCGGGCAAGAGGGGGCAGCTGAGGATGGAATGGCCCCTCTCCTCACAGACATGGCACCAACTTGAGGCCTCCACTAGGCGGAAGTAGTCATCCTTGCGGCCCGTGCTGGGTGCTGGATTCTCCTGCTGCTGCTGAGGTTACTGCTGCTGTCTCCTACGGCTGCTCTTTCCCATTTTCTTTTTTGCAAAAAAAAAAATCCAAAAATTCCAAAAATAATTAAAAAAAAACACTCGCAGTACTGTCTCTCTCCTGGTCTGTGACCATGGCGCTGTATCTCACTTCTAGACACCATGAAAAAAGCACTGCTTACGCAGCTATTTAATAAATACAAAGTTTAAAGAAAACAAAAACACTTTTATAAAACAAAAAGACAAAAACAAAAAAAACAAACACAAACACTAACTATGGTTTTTCAAAAACAAGTACCTTTGTAGCTTTTTGTCTCTAAACTCTTCCTTGCTCTGAGCCCGGAGTGAGTCTTTTATACTGTGCCTTAAATGTTAGCTTGCGTGGTTCAGGGGGCGTGGAGCTGGGGGCTTCTAATCTTTCAATCTCCCAATTTTCTAATTTCCTGTTAATTAGCATCTATTTTCTATTTAAGCCCTGATCACCTGCACCTTTTCTGTCTAGTGTTTCGTTTTGAATCCTGACTGGTAGTGTTACGCATTACTCGAAAAAAAAAAAAAAAAATTATTATAATAAAATAATAAAAAATTATTACGAAGACCATCGTTTCAACAAGATTTATACGCAGTCTTACCTGCTTCCAAATGGAAAAGCGTTCAGCCTGCGCCTTTCCTTCCGACTCTGTCAGGCATCCCATTCCTCGTCCCGGTCCATGACCGCACCAGCCCTGCCAGTCAACCTTGCTTCCACCCAGCTTTCAGCTAGGCAAGAGCGGGGCTCAAAGCGCGGTTCCGCTAGCCAGCCCCCACCGCAGCTCCACTATAAAGATTGGACGACACCCAAGCTGCTGAAAATACTCTTTGAAAAGTCCATTCCCATCCCCGTTGGCGGAGATTGCATGTCCCTATTTCTTACCTATTGTGAAGCTTTGTCAGCCGAGCCGATTTTTCCCCCCTGCTTGCAAGCTTCGGCCGTCAGGCCCTCCTCTCCTGCTACTTTCTCAGTTCCTGTTCCTGCTGCGCATACGCAAGATCCTGCTCTCACAGCCCAGCTCCCCCTGCCAGCGCAGTCAGCGCAGCCACAGCATCTGCCGCCGCAGTCACTCACCTCGCCCGTCCCCTCCTCCAGCAGCGCCCCTCAGGTCACGTTTAATCAGCTGCAATCTCTGCTCCAGCCCATTATAGACTCTCAGCTAGCCCTCAGTGCCCGTCTTGACAAACTGGAGAACCCTTCTTCGGCTCCACCCGCCTTCAGTTCCAGCACTCCTGCTTTTGGTACATCCTCTTCAGTACCCCCCGCTGCTCTTCCAGAGTTCAACCTCTCTTCAGCCACTGTAGCAAGTTCCTCTTCTCCCCGTGCTATTACCAGCCATTCTATTTCTCCAAAAATTAGGAAGCTAATAATTGAAGGCAAGGATGTTAATCTCGTTTCTATTCTCATTGCTTCTTCTGAGTTTTTAGATCACAGAGTGGTTGACTGTGGAGACGTTTCAGTCACTCTAAAGTCCCGCGACCCACGTCTTCAAAAAAGCCTTTCCGTGGGAGAATTCGTTCTTGCTTTCTCCATCTATCGTGACATTCTCTGTTCTGTTTATCCACACAGATTACAGGAGCTAAATCAGTATCTCTTCCTGGTCGTCGAATTGTCTGTGCGCTATGGAGGCACCTTGTTCTATCAATACCACCGTGCCTTCTCAGCCAAAGCTGCTGCCACCCTCTCAGCTGACAACCGTATTGTGGATTGGTCCTGTTCCGACCCAGATCTTTTCACCCGCATCTTCAGCAGAATTCGTGCCAACGCCTGCAGCGCATGTGCCTCCACAGCGCACTCCTCTTACCTATGCCCTAAGGTAGCAGCTAGTGCTCCCCAACCCATTCCTCATCCCTTGCCTTCTCTTCTCAGTTCAAGACATCTTGCCCCTGCTTCCATCCATGCTTCAGCTCCACCCACCAGATCTCAAGCTCAAGATGTCTATGGCAGTCCCATCAAGTTTTCAGGTGGCAGGCAAATATGCAATAACTTTAATTCTTCTGCCTGCTTCAACCGCTCCTGCAAGAACCTCCATGTCTGCAGCTTCTGCAATGACGCCCACTCCCGGTCCATATGTCCTCTTAAAGCTAAGTGACAATCAAAGTTACTTCAGGTTTTTACTCCTATCAACGTTCCGGCTCTCGCTAATGCGCTTCAAAATCATCCAGACAAGGCGTTCGTCTCCTATCTAATTAGTGGACTTACAAATAGCTTCTTCACTGGCATTTCTCACATTCCTTCCGAGTCTCACATCTGTCACAACCTCCGTTCTGCCATTGCTGAGCCACAAGTCGTCAGTTCCCTTCTCCAAGCCGAAGTCGACAAAGGCTTCATGGTCGGCCCCTTTGCAGCACCCCTTCACTACCTTTCGCATTAATCCCATAGGCATCGCTACCCGCAAGTATTCTGGCAAGAAACGCCTTATCATTGATCTATCCGCTCCTCGGGGCGGTTACACACGCAGCATTAACTCCCTCATTTCAACGAGGAGTTCGCTCTTCACTACATTAAGCTCTCAGATGCCATTTATTTCATCAAAATTGCAGGTCACGGAGCCTGGCTTGCCAAAGCCGATATCTCTGATGCATTCAAGGTCATGCCTATTCATCCTTACCTCCGTCACCTTTTCGGAGTCTGTTGGGCAGACAAGTTCTATTTCTCCACCCAGCTCACCTTTGGTTGTCGCAGTAGCCCAAAAATATTCGATTCCTTGTCAGAAGCCCTCTCTTGGATTTTGCTCAACTCCTATCATGTCCCCTTCCTTCTCCATCTAATGGATGACTTTCTGCTTATTTCACCCCCTTATGATCCTCCAGCCCAAGCAATTAATCAGCTAAAGACCCTCTTCTCCTTAGTTGGTGTCCCTCTTTCTCAAGAGAAAACCATCGGCCCTGTTAACTCCCTGGAATTCCTCGGCATTACACTCAATACCGTGAAATTCGAAGCCAGCTTGCCTCCTGCCAAACTCCAACGCTTACTCTCACTCATTAACAGTTTTCACATCTCCTCTTTAATTAAGAAGAAGGACCTCCTGTCTCTCCTCGGTAATTTTAATTTCGCCATCCGCATCATTCCTCAGGGCAGAACTTTTATTTCACGTCTCCTAGCCCTCTCATCAACTGTCAGGAATATGAATTCTCACGTGAAAATCTCAGCCGAAACCAGAAAAGACATAAAGATGTGGATCAATCTCCTTACTAACTGGAATGGCCTCTCTCTATTTTATGACGACTTCATTTCAGCCCCTCATGACCTTGCCCTCTTCACTGACGCCTCATCCATCGGATTCGGCGGGTTCCTCGCTCCCGAATGGTTCTCCAGCACTTGGCCCCCTGAAATTCAGTTCCTTCCCCCTCAAGAGAAATCTAAGGCTCTCCTAGAAATTTATCCAATCGTAGTGGGCGCTGTCCTCTGGGGTCACCAATGGTCAAGAAAATCAATCCTTTTCTTCAGCGATAACAAACCCACAGTGCACATCATCAACAAAGGACGTTCTTCATCCCCCCTCATTATGCGCCTGCTCCGTCGTCTCATATGGTCTTCCGTATCTCTCAAACTTCCTAATACAAGCTCGCCATCTTCCTGGTACCCACAATAATGCTGCTGATGCTCTCTCTCGCCTACAGGTATCCAAGTTCCGTCAGCTGGTTACATCTGCCTCCCCAAGCCCTCTCCAGACCCCACAGTTTCATCAGCTGCTTCTAGACTGAACTCTACCCTTCGCAACCTCCTTCAATCTGCTCAAAACTACATGTCTACAGCCCTCGCCCCTTCTTCAAGAGCCTCTTATTCTACGGCCTGGTCAGCATTCTTAACATTCTGTGCTCATAATCGTATCCACCCTATTCCCTTCAATCAAGACTGGATCCTGGCCTTCATCGTCCATGCTAAGGAATCTCTCCATCTTTCCCCAGCATTCATTAAATCTTACATTTCAGGAATCCAATATCACTACTGCATCATGTCCATGCCCACCCATCATCCTCTCCATACCAGTCGTTCGTCTGACTCTCCGCAGAATCCTCAAAAGCTCCCCCCCTGCTGCATCTTCCCGCCTGCCTATATCAACAGACATCCTCCATTCTCTCATCTCTACTATTCGGAAAGGTTGCTTCTCCCCCTACGAAGATCTCCTAATGGAGACCATCTGCCTCACAGCCTTCTTCGGATTCCTCAGAAGCTCGGAATTCACAGTTCCTTCAGCTTCAAGCTTCCCTGCAGCGGGTATTCGTCTATGTGACCTCTCTTGCATTTCCAACTGCTATTTCATAATTCGGCTGCGTACCTCAAAGACGGATCAACACCGGCGTGGTCAGTTCATCCAACTCTCAAGGATTGAATCTTCTATCTGCCCTTTCTCAGCTATGTCAAAATATCTCTCCATCAGGAAATCCTCCCCCCCCCCTGGACCCTCTATTCATCGATTCCTCCCACTCTATTATTACACGTCACTGGTTCTCAGCCCACCTCTCCACCCTCCTCTCCAGAGCAGGCCTCCCTCCTCAGCTTTGTTCTCCCCATTCATTTCGTATAGGCGCAGCTACCTCCGCTGCAAGGGCCAGCATCAACCACAGCCTGATCAAGACCATGGGCCGCTGGTCCTCTTCCGCAGTAGATTCTTACATTCATTCATCTCCCTCCGATATAGTTGTAGCCCATTCTAAAATCGCTAGCATGCCCGGAGTGGGGGCTACCTGTCCGACGGAGCCACCAGAGGTTTTCCCCCAATAGCTTCATGGGGTTTTTTTCCTCTCCACTGAGCGGCAGGTATACACATAATAACAGCTACTAATAATCTCTAACCATCTCTCTGTTTGTCTCGTTCGTCCTTCCGCTCTTTTGTTTATGTTATGCGTTGGCATGTGCTGTCTCTCGTTTTCTTCACGGTGTGGGAATTTTCGTGAGGTGCCGGGGGTCCATCCTTTGGGGGGCAAGTGAGTCTCACTTCCCCGACCTCAGGGTTAGGCATCCGCCTCCCTTACCTTCAGGGGGGTTCTCACCATGTGAGCCAGAGCGGACCCCCGGCCAAAATCTGTTCTGTCGCAGCTCCTGCGCTTATCTTACCTCTCTCGAGGCTCTGGTCTGTACTGCCTCTCTTTCAGGACGTGGCCACTCGTGCTGAGTCCCATACTAACTTCAATGCTTTGTCCTTATTTCAGGTCCCAGGCAGCGTGACGTCTCGGCCTATCAGGGGTTTTACGAGCGCCTCTTACAGAAGTCTCAGATGCTGGGTACCTCTCCAATCTCCTCTCGAGGGGCGGCTCTCCGAGTCATAACCCTCATTAGTGTTTTTGGTTGCTGGGTCCTCTGCCCCTGGGATGTGTCGGCATCATCGCCCTCAGTCAGCGACCTCTTTTCTATCCTGTCCTCGGTTGCTGGGTCCTTCGCCCCTGAGATGTGTCGGCATCGTCGCCCTCAGTCAGCGATCATCTTGTCTATCTCATTTCGGTTGCTGGGTCCTCTACCCCTGGGATGTGTCGGCATCGTCGCCCTCAGTCAGTGACCACCTTCTGTCCTACTAACGGCTCCTTGCTGCTTCTTCTGCCTTACTCTTCACCCCAGCTCACACCCCGTGAATTACCCATTAAACAATTACCTTATTAAGGCTCCAGCCACATTCCCTTGAGCTACTCGGGATGGGGATTCAACCCCATCCATGCTAACCACATTTTATGAGAGCAGCTTTTTCGCTGGTCTCAAACAATAAATAACAATGACAGACGGCTTTCTTCTGTCCGCACATAAACATAATTCAGAAAGCAATAGTCTATCCTCCCCATGCTCTTCCAGTTTTCAATTTTGTTCTTTTCAGGTTTCTGATATCTTAAAATCTCTACAAGCTATTGATTGGAAGAAGCCTGCAGGTGCTGATGGCCTAGACCCATTTTTATTAAAAAAAAAATAGCTGCTGTAGTTATTGCAGAACCTATTACTTCTATTTTTAACCTTTCAATTGAGTCCAATGAACTGCCTAATGCCTGGAAATCGGCTTATGTTACCTCTATTAAAAGCTGGAAATCCATCTGTGGAAGGGTGGGGTATTCACAGACATAGGACACATAAGATGGTACTTGAAAACACCGCACAGGTGCCCAGTTTTAATTAATTTCTTTTTGATTTATTTTAGCCTGCAGAGGGATCTGTTGTCTGTGGCCTGTATACCGGCAACGGTAATCAGGACCACAGGATTACCAACACAGGTACACAGATAATTTGTTTATTTTGCTCCATGGTCTTGGAGTGAATTACACTCTAAACTTAAGTTGCAGTCTGTGACAGGCTGGACGAGTGGTCTGACATCAGGCCAGAAGCAGGAACGAATACTGACACCAGGGAAGTACTGCAGTTTAAGGCTGGCGTTTGCCGTTTTTATTTAAATACAAAAAATAAATAAAATATTTAACAAAAAGAAACTGTGCTCACAGAGCAAAATAAAAGGGTAAACAAAAACAAATCTCGAACACAAAATAAATAAAACACAGGTCAGGCTGGGCAGATTGCCTTCACTGTTCCTATGTTATTTTTAAGTTTCATTTTTCTCTTTCTCTCTCTCCTTGCTCTCTATGCTCCTCTCGTACACCCACACAGAGTGCCGAGAGCGGCAGGCTTTTATAACAGGTGACCATCTCCCGATTAGCAACAAATTAAATCACCTAATTAATTCGGGAGATGGCCACCTTCTGCACAAGTTTTTCAATTACTGTGGATGGGGTTTCCCATCCACGGTACTACCCAAAATAAACAAACAAATCGGCTACGCCGTCCTAAATACATAACAATAACAAAATACGCGGTGCTTCGCCGTCATATAATTACAATACTAAATCATAATAATAAT
The DNA here is from genome assembly GCA_036884735.1 of Huso huso. NCBI lineage: Eukaryota > Metazoa > Chordata > Actinopteri > Acipenseriformes > Acipenseridae > Huso > Huso huso. The sequence goes on along the minus strand of CM072667.1, from coordinate 46,588,019 downwards.
AATAATAATAATAATAATAATAATAATAATAATAATAATAATAATAATAATTAAATACAAAATAACACAGGGGCAGAGGGGGACCCCGTTCTAAAAATAAATAAACAAAACAATGTACAGGGCACCTCGCCCTGTTACATATCCCCCCCCTTGTGCAACGCACATTTGGCCCCAACGGCCACCTCCCCCTTCAGTCTCAAAGTCCCGGAAGAGGGGGAAGCACAGTGTCCATGGGTGGGCCATGGTGGGAGGTCCGGCACCCCCCCAATTCTTCGTGGCTGGCAGCTCCCTCTTCCGGGGCTCCCACACACACTATCCTGCCACCTGCGGCTGGGGGAGCTGGTCTCCTGACCTCCCCCCCCTTCTTCATGGCAGGCAGTTCCCCTCCGTGGGGCTCTGTCCACTCAATTTCCAGCATTGAAACTGTTGCGGGGGGAGCTGGTCTCCTAACCTCCCCCCTCTTCTTCGTGGCCGGCAGCTCCCCTCCGTGGGGCTCCGGCCACAGTGTAGCGACCCCCGGCGGCAGAGCCCTCGACGTCCCCAGGCGAAGCAGAGCGCCCGCCCCAGGCAGGACCCTCGTCGACCCCAGGCGGCAGGATCCTCAACGACCCCAGGCGACGGCAGCAGCCCCTCGGGAGGCGACGCAGCAGCAACGACCCTCGAGGCGACGGCAGCAGCAGCGGACCCCAGGCGATGGCAGCAGCAGCGGACCCTCGGGAGGCGACGGCAGTAGCAGCGGACCCGAACTCGGGATGGGAGCCCCTGGCCATAGAGGCGGCAGCGGAGCCCCAGGCGATGCGGAGCAGCAGGCAGCCCCAGGCGATGCGGAGCAGCAGGCAGCCCCAGGCGATCCAGGCGTGGCATCCCAGGGTGGTGCGAGGCTGGCATCCTTGGCGGTGCGAGGCTGGCATCCTTGGGCGGAGGCTGGCATCCCAGTGCAGGCTGGCATCCCCGGCGGTGCGAGGCTGGCATCCCCGGGCGGTGCGAGGCTGGCATCCCCGGCGGTGTGAGGCTGGCATCCCCGGCGGTGCGGCTGGCATCCCGGCGATGGCGAACTGGCATCCCTAGGCGAGCACGACAGGGCAGCAGCGGTCCCTCAGGAGGCGACGGCGGCAGCGGACCCTCGGGAGGCGACTGCAGGAGGGGAGCCAGGACCAGCGGCAGCTAGGGTTGGCCCTCTTCTCAGCCGAGGTTTTCCCCTTGACTTTTTTTAGCAGCCTGTGCAAGGGCAGCTGCGGACCGCCAGCCTTCTGTTCCGGTCCGTCCTGTCGGGAGGGGGAGAGCTCCTGCTGCCTCTCCCTCAGGTGGTGGTGGTGGAGGCAGGCAGCTCCTGCTGCTCTCCCTCAGGTGGTGGTGGTAGAGGCAGAGGCAGCTCCTGCTGCTCTCCCTCAGGTGGTGGTGGTGGAGGCAGAGGCAGCTCCTGCTGCTCTCCCTCAGGTGGTGGTGGTGGAGGCAGAGGCAGCTCCTGCCCTCCCTCAGGTGGTGGTGGTGGGGGCAGAGGCAGCTCCTGCTGCAGCTCCCAGGCGGCAGGGCTCCTCCCTTCTGGCTGCGAAGGCAGGGCCCTCCCTTCTGGCTGCAGGGGTGAAACCAGCAGGCATGCTCCCTCTGCTGGTGGTGGTGGGAGCGACAAGTCGTCTTCCCATGGAGGTGGAGGTGGCACCAGCAGGAACTCACCCTCTGCTGGCGGAGGTGGGAGCGACACACAGTCCTCCCAGGGCGGTGGAGGTGGAACCAGCAGGTATTCTCCCTCTGCTGGCAGGTACCTGGGCTGTGGATGTTCACCTTCCCCCCTCTTGGGTTGTGGACGCACCGACCCCCCCCTTGGCTGTGGACGCACCGACTCCCCCCCCTCTTGGGCTGTGGACGCACCCCCCCCCTCTTGGGCTGTGGATGCACCACTCCCTCCTCTTGGGCTGTGGACGTTCGGGCTCCTCCCTTTTAGGTGCAGGACGTTCGGGCTCCTCCCTTTCAGGCGCAGGACGTTCGGGCTCCTCCCTCTTGGGTGCTGGAGATGGCCGGGTCTGGTCCACTGCCCAGAACCACTCTGCAGCATCCCCAACTAGACCCTGTTCCCGCCTCTTCATACTGGGGGGCCCGCGGGCAGTCCTCCCTGACGTGCCCAAAACCCACAGGCGCCCGCACATGGGAGCCCCCTCATTCCTCCACTGCTCCTGTTCAGCTGCCCAGTCCGGGGGTCCAAACTTAGTTGGCACCCGGGACCACCACCTCTTGTTCAGCTGCTGTTGTGGTTGCAGCTCTCTGCAGCTCTTCCTCCTTCCCATCCTCTTTCCTCCTATTCTTCTGCCTCCTCACCTCTTCTTTCTCCACACACAATAATAAAAAAAACGAAAAAAACGAAAAAAAACTGCAGTACCCCACTTCTGCCTGAGTCCAGGAGGCGCTGGTGATCCCACGCTAGACACCACGTGTGACAGGGTGACCGGGCGGTGACGTCAGGCAGAAGCAGGAAGGAAAAATACTGACACCAGGAGGTATGACACCAGCCCGGTTTTGGGATGGAACCTAACAGTCTCGCTGCTTTTGATTGGTCCATGTCTGTCACATGAATACGTCACACGACGGTGAAAAGCGGGCATTTTAACATTGTGATCAGATAGAGGCTGCTTTCCACAACCTTACCATTAAAATATAATGTGGTATTACACTGTACTGATATTACAAACTATGAGGAATTACTTTATATAAATTATCATGTTATGTGTAAGAATTGGCTTTCTGTGGTGGTGTACTTTTTCTTTCAAGTAGCATATATCTATAATCGTTTTTTGCGATATATTTTAATATAAAACATATACGCTTATTGCAGTTTTGTTACAGGATACATTAGTTTATCTCTAATGTAATCACAGTTTTACATATATAGACTGCCCCTGTTTTCATTTAAATGTCGCCGCAAATTCTGGGCCGCTTTACTTTTCAGATAATGTCCCAAATTCTGGGCGATTTGGTTTACAGATAACATCCCAAATTCTGGGCGCTTTGGTTTTTTATAACGTCCCAAATTCTGGGCTGCTTTGGTTTTAGATAACGTCCCAAATTCTGGGCCGCTTTGGTTTTAGATAACGTCCCAAATTCTGGGCAGCATCCCAATTTCTGGGCTGCTCTGGTTTTCAGATAAGGTTCTGCATTTTCAATTCAGGCCAGTTTTTGAGATATTCTGCTTAGCTGACAGCAAGTCATGCATGCACAGTTTACCATAAACTGGACCGTTAATTCATTTAAGAGTACATGAATCAAAGTTAATGTATTTTTTACTCTCCTCAGAAAACATTTAGGAACATGGTATACCAAAAAAAAAAAAAAGGTCATCTCATTTGCTTATGTAATGTCCATCAATATATAGTGAGGCATAGGGGTTTATCAGAACTTCTGGGTTTAAGAGACCAGTGCCCTTCAACAACTTCAAATAAATCCTATTGTATTGTATTAGTCAGCATTTCCCTTATCTATTCCTGATCATTTATACTGTAGGTCAGGGGTTTTCAACCTTTTTTTGAAACTGTACCCCTTCTATCTGGAGGTTTCAGCTCGAGTACCCCTTTTACAAATTTCGCCTCAACTGAACGGTACCTCAGTTACAATAAAATGGAGAATAATCTGATGACCCCCGTTTATTTAATAAATCTGGGTGACAAACTGCTGGTTTAGGACAGAACAACAAACAGTAAGCTTAATTCTTAAAACTTTTAACTACAAGTATTTGGATGCACAGAATTAAAAAAAGACAAGTATTGGGTTAGGAGCACACCTATTTTTTTTAACTTTGACGGCCTTTTGTAAAAGTTTGAAGGCCTTTTTGATACCCAGCATACACTGCAATACCCAGCAAAGTTATACACTGATATTCTGATAGCACAGCAATTCAAATGAAGTTTGTAATTGGTTGTGTTTCTCAAATACACAATAAAAAAAGTGATATTTATAGGGTATACAGTTATACACGATACAGTGGTTTCGGACATCTAAGAACAGGTACTGGAGCATCTGGATTCATACTCAGAGGTACTCTGTAGCCTCCTGGGACATTCACAGCTTGTTTGACACCCTCTTGTAGTTGCCCGTTTCTGCATATAAAGCAAAATGCTGTTTGTCAATCTCTTTTTTCTTATAAATCAGTCTTTGCAAGAATCATTCCAAAAACACTTGAATCAGTTAGGCACTACCAGTCTGACACTACAGGCCTTTAAATTGCAGTACCAATTTGCAAGTTGCTAGGTCAAATTTGCACTGCAAAGTGATATCTTAAAGAATAGGGTATATAGTGCTTTTTTTCTCCTCGCTTTTGGTGCAAAACTGTGCTCCGATACACTCAGGCTGATACTGTGATCACAAAACACTTGGAATGGACTTAAATTTGTGCTTCTGTACTCTTTTAGATGCACAACAATCTTAGCTAAAGAAAATGGGTTCCTTCGAGTTCGTAAGACCCACGACCGCCATTAGCTGAGCCTTACCCCCCTGGTGTTTTTATAATGGGATTTGCCATAGGAAGGGGTGGTCTCTTATCGTATCCGTATCTCCACGACCCTGGGCCAACAAACTCAGAAGGACATTCTTTGCGGCACAAGAGTCTTAGCTAAAGAAAGACATCAGCCACGGGTTCAAACGCCACCCCACCCCAGATGGTGGGCGTTGCCCCAAAGGGGTTTTATAATGGGATTTCCATAGACATTTTTCAGGGTGCTGTATCTCGGGTTCCGGGGGTCCCCAAGACTTGAAAATCGGTATGGAGGTCCACCTCAGGGGCCCCTGTCGATCCCTCCAAGTGACGTGTCCCCAGCTAGAAAGGACACCAGTTTAGACTTTTTTGCCAACCTGGAGCTCAAAAGCTATTGGAAATGCAACCTTGACATGCCATCATGCTGAAAATGTGAAAATTTGTTGAAAATGTAGCATTTGAAAACGGGTGGCTCCTGTGAAAGAGGGCCCCAGACATGACCCTAGGAAGTTCAACCCGATTTCTAGGCCCCGGTGGAGATATGACCCCGAAAAGGGTAGTTTTTGGACATTTTTGACAGGGCGTATCTCGGGTTCTGTGGGGTTAGGAACTTGATTTTTTTTTTTTTTCGTGCCCCATGGGAACCATTTTCATGGTTCAAATGCCAGGACGGCTTGGCAAAGTGAATTTTTTCGTCGTCCACCACACCTTTTTAACCCTGAGTCTATATCACTTTGAATGGTGGTTCTACGTGCTGGGTTCGAGAGATATGGCTGAAAATGTGTTTTATAACACTGCCATAGACATGAATAGGGCTGAATACCCGAAAATATATATTGCAAAAGAATTGCTACGGTGGGTGTATGTGCAGGGGTTGCATGGTGGTGTGTGTGCAGGGGTTGCATGGTGGTGTGTGCGTGCAGGGGTTGCATGGTGGGTGTATCCTTTGCATGGTGGGTGTATGCGTGCAGGGTTGCATGGTGGTGTGTGCCTTGCATGGTGGTACACGTGTGTGGAGGGAATTGGAGTTCAGGTTTTGCGCACAAGAGGGGCGGGGAAAAGACTGGGAAGGGTAGGGTAAAAGAAAATTACTACAATCATTTATTTTCACTTTCGACCCCACTCACAGTTGCAGTCTCATTTCTGTCCAAAAAAAGAACCTGAAACACTACAATATATTGATGGACGTTACATAAGAAAACGAGATGTCCTTTTTTCGAATACCATGTTCCTTCCCAAAATGTGTTTTAATATTAGCCTTTAATAAAGGAAAACGACTGCTTAAATTAATTTTCATGTATCTATTTCAGTGCAATGTAGTTTCTTCATGTAATAAGAAATACGTTTTTAACATTTACATTTTTGTTTTTTTTTAAAAAAAAAAAAAAAAAAGATTTCTGGGAGAGTAAAAAAAACATGAACTTTGATTCATGTACTAAGGGTTACTCTCAAATGAATTCACGATCCAGTTTATGGTAAACTGTGCATGCATGACTTAGAAACCTGTCAGCTAAGCAGAATATCTCAAAAACTGGCCTGAATTCTCATGCAGAATTCGAACGTTATCTGAAAACCAGAGCAGCCCAGAAATTGGGATGTTATCAAAGCGCCCAAATTTGGGAATCTAAAACCAAAGCGCCCAGAATTTGGGACGTTATCTAAAAACCAAAGCGCCCAGAATTTGGGACGTTATCTAAAACCAAAGCGCCCAGAATTTGGGATGTTATCTGCAAACCAAATCGGCCCAGAATTTGGGACATTATCTGAAAAAGTAAGCGCCCCAGAATTTGGCGACGTAAATGAAAACAGGGGCAGTCTATATGTAAAACTGTGATTACATTAGAGATAAACTAATGTATCCTGTAACAAAACTGCAATAGGTATATGTTTTATATTAAAATATATCGCAAAAACGATTATAGATATATGCTACTTGAAAGAAAAAAAGTACACCACCACAGAAAGCCAATTCACATTCGTGCATAACATGATAATTTATATAAAGTAATTCCTCATAGTTTGTAATATCAGTACAGTGTAATACCACATTATATTTTAATGGTAAGGTTGTGGAAAGCAGATCACTCTCTCTATCTGATCACAATGTTAAAAATGCCCGCTTTTCCACTCGTGTGACGCGTATTCATGTGACAGACATGGAAATCAAAAATGCGGTTCCATCCCAAAAACCGGGCCTGTGTCATACCTCGACACCAGGGACGTACTGCAGTTTAAGGCTGGTGTTTGCCGTTTTTATTTAAATACAAAAAATAAATAAAATATTTAACAAAAAGAAACTGTGCTCACAGAGCAAAATAAAAGGGTAAACAAAAACAAATCTCGAACACAAAATAAATAAAACACAGGTCAGGCTGGGCAGATTGCCTTCACTGTTCCTATGTTATTTTTAAGTTTCGTTTTTCTCTTTCTCTCTCTCCTCGCTCTCTATGCTCCTCTCGTACACCCACACAGAGTGCCGAGAGCTGCAGGCTTTTACAACAGGTGACCATCTCCCGATTAGCAACAAATTAAATCACCTAATTAATTCGGGAGATGGCCACCTTCTGCACAAGTTTTTCAATTACTGTGGATGGGGTTTCCCATCCACGGTACTACCCAAAATAAACAAACAAATCGGCTACGCCGTCCTAAATACATAACAATAACAAAATACGCGGTGCTTCGCCGTCATATAATTACAATACTAAATCATAATAATAATAATAATCAAATACAAAATAACACAGGGGCAGAGGGGGACCCCATTCTAAAAATAAATAAACAAAACAATGTACAGGGCACCTCGCCCAGTTACACACACAGTCCTAAATAACTTTACTACAATTCAAGAGTAAGCTGCATGATTATCTAATAGAGAGTTGTGTTTGTTTTAAGTAGTTGATTACACTAATTGATTGTCACTAGCTGATTGTTTATTGTATTGAGCTTGACTTGTTTGTGTTTTAAAAGTATTTTATTTTTGTATTTTTATGTTTGTATTGTAATATGTTTTTTGTACTGCTGCTACCTTTCTTGGCTAGGTCTAACTTGAAAAAGAGGTTTTAATCTCATTGTGATTTCCTAGTAAAATAAAGGTTTAATAAAAAATAAAAAAAATCCACAACCATTTGCATGCGACTCAAGTGACAGTTTAATGTTATTTTCCTGAGATCATTCTGCTTATAATAAGGCTTCATTAACCAAGGAAGGAGTGGGTATGCCGGATCCTCAAGTATTAAGACAGGTACTGTGACACCACATACACTGCTGTGCAAAAGTCTTAGACAGGTACTGTGACACCACATACACTGCTGTGCAAAAGTCTTAGACATGTTGCATTTTTCTACTCTGGTGCATTATGAACATCAACAATTTACTCAAAGCCTCCACTCGTGTTTTCTACTATTATAACAACCTTGACTTGCATAAAAAAGGAAAAACATTGAGTGAAATAGCTCTCATCACTCGATTTTCAAGATGTGGTATCCGAAGCATAATCAACAAGTACAGAGAAACATCATCTGTAATTGACAGACTCAGGACTGGAAGACTCAAAAAGCTGTCTAACAAGGATGAGCAATACTTGAAGATAATATCCTTAAGGAATAGAAAGAAGACAAGCATTGAATTGACAACAGAACTGGCAGAAGGAACAGGTGTCATTGTCCATCCATCAACAGTTCAAAGCACCTTTGACCATTGTTCCACAGTCCAATTTCTGTGTCCTTGTGCATAGTTTAGCCTTTTAGTCTTGTTCCCCTTTTTTAACAGAGGTATTTTTACTGCAACACATCCTTTAAGTCTTGATTTCAAGAATGTCTGTTGTACTGTTTATTTGAAACAACCACAAATAAATGGCTTGGGCCTTAATCTACTCACGGTTGCAGTCTCATTTGTGTCGCAAAAAGAGAAAATGCTCCCTACAATACGTACAAAAGTAAATGTCATCATAAGAAAATAAATTCCAACCAAAAAAAGTTTGCAACATGCACATTAAAAGAGTTGTATATAGTAAACTGTGGCAAAATACCCCACCTAATGAGAGTAAATGACTAATGGGGTTTAATTATTTATTTATTTTTATTCGTGCCATCCGACTTTTATCCACACGCTAAGTAATCGTAAATCAGCATTTTATATATGAAAAGTGTTCTAAATAAATATACATACTGCATGACAAAATGCACAATTTTAAATGAAGTTTAGAAATTATACACAAAATAGATATTCCCATTATTTTTTATTTCCATTTGGCTGGTGCAAGAGCCGTCTCCCTGTACACTAGTAGTTTCCATAACAGTGAATTATGCTTCCATTCATTTTTCTTGATCTCGTTAACATGCATTTTGATTAACGAGTTCCCCTTATCAAGTCGTTGAGACAGGAAGTGATGTATGTGACCTGCGACAATTGAGCTTTTTAACGAGAAATGCGTTCAATAACGACCTCATCGACTCAATTTCAAAGCATTAACGGATTGATTTAATTAACACATTTTGTTTTGAAAATCACTTGCTACTTACTAAAGGTCTCGTTACTATACCACAAGTTTGATACAATAACACTGTTTTTGAAAATCCTGCCAATATTATGATAATGTTCATCATGGTCATTGTTTATTTATTAGTTTTAAAATGTTTAGTAAAACGTGGCCTATTTTTTGATCATGTTAGTACAACCGGCCACCTTTGCTAATCATATCTTCGGTCTTGTTTTTTTTTTTTTTTTCTTTTTGGTGGATGTCGCAACCCGGTATAAATCTCTACATTTTTTTAAAATGACTTTACACTTACTAAATAATATTAATACAAAGTTTAATGAAAATGACAATATCTGTCAATCTCCATATTTAAACCCAAAGTCATGCCATTATTCTCTGTTCTTATTCTTAGTTTCCTCCAAATGTATTTATGTAAAAATATATATTTTTTAAATAACATGTTGGCAAACTGGTTTTATACAATATCCAGGTATTGAACTTTATCAGTTAATAAAAAAAAAAAATCTCTGGTAATCCTAACTGCATTGAAGGGGGAACTGTAAGCCACCAGAAATGCCTGCAATCTTAAATAGTCAATGGAGAGTAAAGGTTAAAAAAGTGTTTGAGATTAAACTGTAATCCGAAGCACTGTGTCAAGCTTTATGATAGTGTAAATATAACTAACGACAAGGAAGGTGTATTTTTGTAGTTCAAGATAGGCCTGATCTGCTGGTTGCCGCTTTGTATCAAGGAAAGCATAAAATCAAAAAAGTCCTGCGCTTATCCTGGTACACACACACTTAGTCCTGGTTAGACAGGGCACACACTAATAGTCCTGTGCTTAGACAGGGCACACACACTAATAGTCCTGCGCCTAGTCAGGGCACACACACTAATAGTCCTGCTGTGTAGTCAGGGCACACACACTAATAGTCCTGCTGTGTAGTCAAGATATCATGCCTTAGTAAGGCCTAGTCAGGGCATGCACACTGCCATTTGTAATTGATGTTAACCAAAGACATCATTTAGCCAGAATGTACATTTTACATTCACTATGGTGAAATGTATTTCATATTGTTTTAGGCTATTATGTGATGTTATCTCTTGCACCAATCAATTTAAATACAACTGTCATCATGGCACAGAATCAATTATTGAGGGTCTGCAGTGTCGTACTGGATGACAGGCTTAATACCAAGTGAAGAGTGAATCATTTTGTAGAGAATAATGTCTGGCACTTCCACTTGCTTCTGTAGCCTAAAATGCATAGTGTTACTGTAATTTCATCATTTAGTGAATGATAGCTTTGTGTGTAAAACTATTACCTTACCTTTGTCTTTCTATGTATTCTTTTACTGTCATTATTTGGATTCATCACAGTTTTATTTGCTCTCATACTGTGTCAGCAGGCATTTCAAGGCTTCTAGGATGTTGGTTGGAGAATATATTATTATAAAGTTGCATAAGGTTAATATTTCATTTCATGCAGGAGTGAGAATGATTGCACTGTATTCTGTACACAATATTGAATCTTGCCCACTTTTTGAAATTACCAGGTGGCATCAAGTTTCTTTTATGGTATATCAATTCTGTTGCAGTAGTTTTATACCAGACAGTCTTAAATCTTACTTAATTTTTTTCCAAAATCTGAAGACAAATTTTAAAATAAAGAAACAACAACAATAATTTACAATGTCTGCAAAAATGTTGTATTTATTTATTTTTGTTGTCTTCTGATGGCAGTATTAGACAACAATGGGATTGTGAAGTACTTTGTAACCAGGTCATGAGAAACAGAGGGATCTTTAGACATTTAAAATATTCCTCTACACCATTTAGATTTTTGTAAACAGTCAGTGTTCTCAAAAACAACAAACAGTGGATTTTAATAAATTAATATGTATGTACATTTTACATTCACATGTTGTTTAACATGCCATTTTTTGCAGCACTTATAGTAACAGAAAATGTTACATAATTGTATTTGTACACAGCTGGCCTGACAACAATGTGTTTGCTACAAATGGATCCTGAGCAAGTATTGGATACAGGCAATAGAAACAGGTTTAGAAGCATTTGCGGTGGACGATGGAGGGACCTGCTTCATCGTATTCCTGTTTGGTGATCCACATCTGCTGGAAGGTGGACAGGGAAGCCAGGATGGAGCCACCGATCCAGACAGAGTACTTACGCTCAGGTGGGGCAATGATCTAGAGGAAAGACAAACATATTCATAAGTAAACCTTCACTAACAGTCAGCATAGAATGGTACAATGAAAAAGGCTCAGCGTCATTTGACTATCAATAGTATGTACTGGGCATTTTAACCAATATCACTATGATAATACTAGTAAGACATAGACACAGTTGCTGAGTTTCCACTAGTCACTATGTGGTGCTATTTCTGAATAGTTTCCCACTTCTACAGTATGAATGAGACTGGAATTATTGTGATTTTTAAAAATTATGTTTAAAAAAAAATCCCAAAGTACCTTGATTTTCATTGTGCTGGGAGCCAGAGCAGTAATCTCTTTCTGCATACGGTCAGCAATACCAGGGTACATGGTGGTGCCACCAGACAGTACATTGTTGGCATACAGGTCCTTCCTGATGTCAATGTCGCACTTCATGATGCTGTTGTAGGCAGTCTCATGAATACCAGCAGATTCCATACCTGTTAGGATAGACAGAATGTAATTCATCTTAGCACAAAGCTGCTACAAAGGCAAAATATTTAGGAACTGGAATTGTATACAAGAGGTTGATCTTACCAATGAAGGATGGCTGGAAGAGAGTCTCGGGCAGCGGAAACGCTCGTTACCGATAGTGATGACCTGACCATCAGGAAGCTCGTAGCTCTTCTCCAGGGAGGAGGAAGAGGCAGCTGTTGCCATCTCATTCTCAAAGTCCAGAGCCACATAGCACAGCTTTTCCTTGATGTCGCGCACAATTTCACGCTCAGCTGTAATACAGTTTTTCATCATTAGACTGGTGCGTAATCAATAACAAACCACACTTATACTGCAGTGATTTCAAAGCGGTGCGTAAAGTAGCCCCAGGCGCTGTGCAATTAACATCTGGGTTCAGGTAATTAGCTTTAATTTGTATCTGTCATTTCGTCACCCTCTGTTGTATCTGTTTTCAAGGTTTAATAGTATTTCCAACGCCCTTGAAAGACATTATTATACAAGGAATTTATCAATAAAACAGCCACAGATGGCATAACTATAATCTTTCCTGTGTGCTTATAAATAGAACTACCGTCAGTTTAAAAGGTGATAATGTTTAGTTATGTATTATGTATATAGCATAGAATACAGCAGTAATGATAAATTTACCGGTTGTGACGAAGGAATAGCCACGCTCAGTCAGGATCTTCATGAGGTAATCAGTCAGATCGCGACCAGCCAGATCAAGACGCATGATGGCATGGGGCAGGGCATAACCTTCATAGATGGGTACGTTGTGGGTAACACCGTCACCAGAGTCAAGCACAATACCTGAAAACAAAAAAATAACCCTTTGTCAACTACCACGCCTTTTACAAAACTGTGTAAAATATCTAAAAACTGTTTTAAAATACATCAGATGCTATAGACTTATAGACTTTATAGATAAATACAGGAGTTGGTTAAATAAATAGTATTTAATTGCAGTCAGAAGTCCAGATAAGCTGCGTGCTGTTTTTACGCATCAAAAAAAATCAGAAATATGCACTCAATTTAAATTTAATGCGTAAACATACGGACAGTAATTTTTGTGCACAGCTTGTCTGCCTCCCCTAAAACTTCCATGAACAACTACATCTCCCAGAATACAATGTCTTCAGTTACTAGGAAACTGTACACAAGAAAACCCAACCCAACAAACATTATCCAATCTCTGGCTAGCCCTGTTGTCTCCTGTTGCCAATCACTGTAAGAATAAAAAAAATGTGATGCTACACAGGTTGAAGCGTAAACACCCCAGTCCAGCTACAAATCCAACAGTCAGTGTGATACCTCGAAAAAAAATGCACTGAGCCAATAAAGAACCTTGTAGAACACACATGTGGTTGTACAGTAGTTAAAAGTAACATTGCTGTTAAAATGAATCTTAATGCCTACCCCATTGCCATTAAAGATTGTACAGTATTTATCAAGATTACTCATGACTTCAAGGTCAAATTGCATTTTACTCCCTGAAAACACAATTTACTCTCTCTGTGTTAAAATTAGAGGGTAATTTACTCCCAGACCCAAAACCTTATCTGGGGCGCTGATTGTAGTTGTTAATTTTCTAAAATATTAGAAGGAAAATACCTACATTAACATTTTTGTTTGTGAAATGCACTGATTTGATTTCCCTATGCTAAATGAAAATAGTTTTGTACGTCAATTTTACAGGTTTGTATTGTAGTTAAAAACATTTTCCTCACCAGTTGTACGACCAGAGGCGTACAGGGACAGGACAGCCTGGATGGCCACATACATGGCTGGCACGTTGAAGGTTTCAAACATGATCTGGGTCATCTTTTCACGGTTAGCCTTGGGGTTCAGTGGAGCCTCAGTCAGCAGGGTTGGGTGTTCCTCGGGGGCCACACGCAGCTCATTGTAGAAGGTGTGATGCCAGATCTTCTCCATATCGTCCCAATTGGTGATGATGCCATGTTCAATTGGGTACTTCAGGGTCAGGATACCCCTCTTGCTCTGAGCTTCATCTCCTACATATGAGTCTTTCTGACCCATACCCACCATCACACCCTGGGTAAAGAAAAATGGACACATTTAAACACAAATTCATCCAACAACACTGCATGCTGAGTATTTCGGAGAGCATTAGCCATCTTTATTATGACCTATGACTAGGGTTCTACTTAAATCGCGGTAAATTTACGTATTTTTCACGGGTATTTTATAAAATTAGGATTTCGCGGACATTTCGCGGACATGTTTAAACATTAAATAAACCTAAGTAGACAGTATTTCAGAACACTATAAAGCCTAAAAATAGTGGTACTTGCTTCCTTACTAAAACAGAGTGCTGTCATTTGTTAAAGGCGAGTATGCAGCATCCCCCTGCAGTTGACTTGCCCATACATTGAGACTGCACGTCTGCATCCACTGAATTGGTTGGAAGTTAAGGCAAAGCTTTGCCAAGTTATACAGATGTGGAAATCGATTAGAAACAGCCCAAAAACTCGGTTACACAAGGGCGGGCATCTGGCATACTTTAATAAAGTCAATGTATGCAGCACATTCGTTGTCATGTTATTTGTCCCATCCAATAATGTATTTTATTAGTACCGAGTCAAAACAAACAAGACGTGGCTATTCGGGTCTAGAATTCCAACTGTAAGCAGCAGGTTGAAGCGAGGTGGCTGTGCTGGATCGTTTTAGTACTGATTTAACTTGCAGACAGGAATACTTCTTGTCTGGGCTGACTTTCCAGTTTGGTTTCTGAAAGCTGTTTGTTTTCCGTTCTGTTCAGCAGCCTCTGTAGTAGCCTTTTGTTTAATGTGTGTGATTCTGAAGCTAAATAGCGATCGATCGTATTTTCTCCAAATACACATTAAGATATGGAAAACAATTACCTCAGTCTGCATGTAGTTTATTTGGGAAATATCTTGAAACGATCTTCAGGCGAAATATACTTTGCTTTCTTTCGTCCATTTCTACTATTTTACCTCCAATGCTGAAAACTAGATTTTAGCAACCTAAATCAAAACAATGCAGCACCAACTTTGTTCCCCCCCCCTGCACAGTACAGGTCACATAAAAGCAGTAAAGACGCACTGATAGGCTGATTAAAACTTTGTCATTTGAATAGTAAACAAGAACGTTAACTGCTTTGAAGAATTTATTTTGTAAATGTTACTTGTGGACATTTTTTGTTTGTTTGTTTTTTGCTTAAGTGCAATGCACACAGGACGGCAAATGAATAAAAAAATGGGCTATCTACAGAAGGAAGATACGTAGTTTGCGTCACTTGCGTTGTGCAGTAGTTCATTTAAACAAGTTTTCTTTTTTTTCCTCTCTGTACTTGTTTGTATGCATTGGCCCCTAAGAGGTGACTTTCACGATTTCCGCGAAATCCGCAAAATCGCGATTTATGTAGGTCCCTACCTATGACAAATGCCACTGCAAGATAGAACAATGTCTCTGTGACTTTAATTGGTGTTACAGTAGGATATTTGTATTATCGAATTATATAATACAATCAAAGTTTTTTTTCTTTTGCAAACTATTCAATTTACGGATCAGATATGTTTATGGCTAAGGGCTTGTGTAAATCGCGATTTCACGGGCTGCACGGAAATCGTGAAATTAGCCTTATACCGTGATTATTACAATATTCTTAAGAAATAAAAATAAATTATTTCATAATTTGTATTTCATATAAAAAATCACATTAACAAAACTGTACAGCTCTGCTGTGTGCATACGTGTACTATTCACCATGCACAATATGCTGTGCAATGATTATGTCATGTCACTATATGCAATAGGCGGGATTTTAAAATACTGCACACTGTAAACAAGGAAATGGATGTCTCTAAAAAGTTTAAAATGTGTCTGCAGCAGATCACATAAAGCAGTATCCAGCAGGAGTTTACACAGTGATGGAGGTCGGCTCTTTGTAAGTCCTGCAACGTTACTGTAGATCACTACCGAGAATCGGCTGTTGATAGGCATTTAGACTCAAGTATTAACCGAAAGAGAAAGGCAGAAATCCACAGCAGTACTTGCAAAGAAATAAAAAAGTTACGTAAATTCTTCAGACTGGTGGAGTGATTCCTTCATCAGCCCAGCTGAGACATGAATATTTATCTAAAGTTGCCGAGTACCACAAGCAGGAGATTATGGAATTGGTAAAAGAGTCTGGTTGCTTGTCAGTGGTCACTGATGAGTCGACTGATGCCCAAGATCAGTATGGGATACACATTGTATTTGTTTTGCAAGACCTAAATGGTGAACTTGCATCTGACATACTAGAACTGAAAGCTGTCCTTGCAGATACACTTAACCTACAGGCCTTTAATTACAACACTGTTTCACAAGCTATTGTAAAGTTGAATAACTTTGACTTTGATTTTGAAGATGTTAGTGCATGTATCTCTATATTTGATGTTTTAAAAAAATATAATAATCTGACACATAATTCATAAAATAGTTCCATCCACATTCCGCGAAATACGATACTTTATCCGTGACTGCCATGAATTTTAAGAACATTTCTGCGATTTTCACAGGGCTTTATTTATGGCTCATGTCTTTAATAGAATATGTATAACTTTAACTTAGCTTCGCAACTTAGAGATTTGCAATTTAGCTTTATAGAATTGTGTGTGAAAATACTTGATCAATTTCACCATACCTGGTGACGAGGACGGCCCACAATAGATGGGAAGACAGCTCTGGGAGCGTCATCACCGGCGAAGCCAGCTTTCACTAGTCCAGAACCGTTGTCGCACACCAAGGCGGTAGTCTCTTCATCGTCGCACATTTTAGTGGTTTCTGAACAGGAAAACAAATGACAATCATTAAACATTCGCATTGTTCTCTAATGCAATGCCTAACGCATGAAATGCCTAAAGCATGAAATCATCAGGAAGCTGTGTGGTCCAGTGGTTAAAGAAAATGGCTTATAACCAGGAGGTCCCTGGTTCAAATCCCACCTAAGCCACTGACTCATTGTGTGACCCTGAGCAAGTCACGTAACCTCCTTGTGCTCTGTCTTTCGGGTGAGACGTAATTGTAAGTGACTCTGCAGCTGATGCATAGTTCATGCACCCTAGTCTGTAACTCGCCTTGGATAAAGGCGTCTGCTAAATAAACAAATAATAATAATAATCAAGCACAGAGCCTTCCAAAAAATGTAACAATTCATGAAATGTACTCTTATGGTATAAATTAATATGTGATCTAGTGTAACGTCCAGTAATTCCTATGATAACTAAACTGAAAATAGAGTCTGTGTTGGAAGCTTCACATTTAAACACGACACTGGTGTTTGGCTGGAATGAAGGTGGTACATGAATGTGTCACAAAAAACACAGCACAAAAGTGTATTGGCTTGCACAGACAAAAGGTTTAGGTTTGTATTTACTAGCTAACATAACAAAAGGTTAACCTGACAAAACTTGAGTTGTGATGCTTGGCTTTACTATAAGAGACGAATCCTAAATGCTGTAATGGGTTAAAATCTACTGCACGTGAATATCTAAAAAATTGATTTCCCCCTGTTCTGACAATCTGAGCTACCGCTGAGGATGAGCTACCTACACAAAGTACGCATGCCAACACAAAATTCACATGCGCTGTTATATATATATATATATATATATATATATATATATATATATATATATATATATATATATATATATATATATATATGTGTGTGTGTGTGTGTGTGTGTGTGTGTGTGTTTTTACTTTACTTCCTCCCTCTTCGAACACACCCATAAATCCGAGCTACCATTTTCGGTAAGTTATAATATATTAGCTTATAACTTGTACAGGTATAAATACGGCCAATATTGCTATTAACTATAGACAGGAAAGCATGTATGGGCTATCCAAAACCAGTGTATCATGAAAAAGTACATCCCATGAGATAGTACGCTCTGATCCACGGTCTTTAACTCGCAGATGCATCGCAAAGCATCACCTGATTTATAGTATTAAAACCCTTTTAAAAGCATATATATATATATATATATATATATATATATATATATATATATATATATATATATATATATATATAAATGTACAGACACTATAGACTGCAAGCTTCTCAGGGTATAGTTTACTGCCTTTGAATGAACTTCTGCTATACTTTTTCAATCAGGGTAGCTCATTCTGAGGGGTAGCGCAGTTTTTCAGACTAGTCTGACAATCTGAGCGGGTAGTTCAGATTGTCAGAACACCCCAACCTCCCCCTGTGCCTTAAACTGAGAAACAATTACTTATCCCCCAACGTATCTATATCTTCAGATTATAACAAGACTTCCTTACATTTCAATATTTAAAATAATTATAGGCTTCATTTTCGTCAGTCCAGTTCTATTTTAGCATTTCTAAGTAATACCAAGATTTACTTAAAACTACTCTCAAAACTGCCATAAAGATGTTATATCTAACTAGAGACTAGAATGGAAGTTATACCAGATAAGTTTTGACATCTTGGGCACTTTGAACAGCAGCACTCCATGTGGACAAAAAACTGTAAAGCCTCCCTTACTTTACTGAGGCGAGGTGAAGATGTTTGAAGTGAACCTGTCATAAACTCCTGTCGCCCATGTGAAACATTATAAATCTATTTTAAAACTTTTTAATACAAATTAGACTTGCTTCAGTATTTCATTTTAATGTATCCAGCGGAAGGGAACAATCCCTGGCATCGCAAGTTTAAAACGTGTATTCTTGAGTAAACGACACATTACTAATTCTAAATCGTAAAGCGCAATATAGTTGTAAATAAAATTATTAGTCAGGCTGCTGTCAAAATTGTAGCTGACTGAAGATTCCTCTTTTTAAATCTCAAAAAAAAAAAAGTAAAGCGTTTTAAAAATATCCAATGTATTCATTGCCCCCGTTGCACATCCATTCTTGGGTGCGTTGTTCGCTTTCCAGTTCTTACCTTTGGTGGGGACTGCCTAAGGCTCAGAGTGTAGTACAACACAACCGCTGCCAGTTTCCAGCTACCACCACATCAAACCTGCAAGCTTATATACCCAAACGCCTTTATCTTTTTTCAGCAAGCATTAGGAATGTCTATATATTACAAAGGCATTTTTACAGGCTTTCTCCCTATTTGGTTCTCCTAATGTGAGCAGAGGGTACTCCGCTTCCAAGTTGCCCCGGTTCAGAGTGCGCAGAACTGCCTATATAAGGAGCGATCGTCCCGAATCCAAGCCACAGAGCTCGGTCCGTATATGGAGAGCGTGAGATTTGCAACCAGTCTTCCCCCTTCATGGGAGATCAACCCGACAGCAACTGTCTGTTATGTCTTCCAGTCGCTACCATATCAGAGGAGCTCAAAGTTAGTTCATGCTGCGAGGAACCACATCTGTCTTTTTTTCTGCACAGTTACCCCAATGGCAATTAAGAAAGTGTAAAGAACGCATGGCAGTGATGGGAAACGTTTTTCTGTGAGGATTATTATTTTATATCAGTCACAATACAATAGTATTACAAAATATGAAAAATACATGGATCAAAGTAAAACGTGTTTATGCTATGTGATTTTAGGTGCATTCTGCATTAATTTTGATACTGCTGAAGTGCACTTTATATTGATATAGAATTATTACTTAATTATAGTGTAAACGTTGTATGCAGTCTAGGGTACGTAAATATTTTGTTAACGTATACAGTGGGCTAGGGCAGGTTAGAACACCAGGTCCGCTTCTTCAGACGCTGCAGAAGTGAAATATCTCCTGCTAACTTTCATGAGATGTTGGGTGCCGGGTATGGTTATAATATAATCTGTCAGATGGATAAAATAAGATTAAGATGAATCTATAAGGTCGTTTTTAGTGAAACTTGCAGGGGACTGCATAGGCTGGCTACTGTGCTAACTAGGCTAGTTTACGACGAGAATGGTGTTATAATATCTAGGTTGTATTTCCCAAAAAAGAAATCCAAATAAGAAAAAAAAGTCACACTTACGAAATTGTACTTGAATGTAATACATTTACAAACCAAAAGTGCCCATTCATTTATGTTTCATTACTGTTAGTTTTCTCCTCAAGATTATCAGGGCTGTGATATATTGTAGAATCAAACTTTTGTAATCAACCATTCGTAACTTCCGTATTCACAACAGTAACGCTTACTTCCAAACAGGAAAAACTGTCAAGAAAAATAGGGGTATGTCTGAAAACAGCTGTGTAACACAGACGCAAACCGGCAGCTGAAGTAAATTCAAATCACAACCCTCACCCACCCATCATTTCAGTTTATGTTTTGCCACTAAATTAAACATAAACCCAGTGGACTCAGATGTTCAAAAGCTATGTATTGTTTGTGGTTACTGCAATCCACGTCTATACCTAACAGGATTTAAGACCCAGGGGAGCCCTGTGGCAGGCATGCATCCAGTGCGCGAGGCAAGCTTACATACTTGCGATAAGCCCTCCCGGTAAAAAATAAATAAATATTGATGCAAATTTCAAGTTTCTTGGACAACAACATATTCTAACAAAGGCATACTTTCTGTGAACTGCAGGACTTATTTTAAACGAGGGGACATGGGAGCAAGAATGATATTTGTGGTCAGCACGAGAGATAAAAACACCAAAAAAGCCAGTGACATCGGAAAACCAGCGCTTCAATTAATAACATCTTGCCAAAACAAAAACGGAGATCAAGAAAGTTACATATGCAGAGACCTTTACACATTGTGATAAGTTCAACAAATCTGTACAAATTGCTAAGTATTCTGCAGGAAAGTCTAAAAGTCACACAAATCGTTTCTATTACAATTTCAGCATCAACATTGCTTTAGTATAGGGGTGGCACCAATGTGGATATTTTGATATGATATCTATATCGATAATAATTTCTGTATTGCGATATCGTGGGATTTAAACACATCAGGTAAGCTCGCAGAGGCATACTTTTTATTGCTAATACTGTTAAAAATACAAATGCAGTATAATCAAGTTTGTTTTATATTAAGATACAACAAACCCTATACATACCAATCATTGTCAGTCTCCTAGGCAAACACCACACAAAGTATTATTTAACCATTGTATTCCATTGATTGTTTTTATTTTTCTAAGAACCCGATAACAAATGTATTTTAAATATTCAATAGCTATAAATCAATAAAAACAACAACCTATGTACCCTTATGCTCTACCCCTGTTTCTTCACATGTTTTCTCTCACTGGCAAATCCCTTATTGAAAACTATAACACACACACACAAAACATAATAAACAGGAAAATCGGCTTAAACAAATTATTTATATATATGTATATATATATATATATATATATATATATATATATATATATATATATATATATATATATATAGTTTGTTTGTTTGTTTGTTTCTTCCACTCAGAACTTATTTTGCCTGGCCAGGTATACTACTGTTCAAATTAAAAACAAAAAATGTGAACTTTTGCTATTATAAATGAGATGCACTTTCACATTTTTTCTAAATAGCTAAAGCAAAATTCCTGAAACTATTAGTACTCTATTAGTACTTTTAACTCTTAACAGTTAACACAAACACCAAAACGGAGTACTAATTTGCTAAACTATTCCCACATTTCACGAGTTTACATAAAAATGCCAAATTCCAAGCCATATATTTGATTGCCTACATGCAATTCTATCACTTTAATACATGTTTCACATGTGAATGTCTTCTTTGCAAAATACATCAATCTTATTGCTGTTGCTAACAATCGGTGCTCTTATTTTAAATAACATTCTCCATGTGAAAATAATAATAGCTTAACTGATCAATCTGTTATCAAATGTTAACACTGTGCATAAAAGGCTGTGATTCCCAAAAGAAATGCGCTGCAGTGTGAAAGCATGGAGCGAGCAGAGGAAGGTGGATGTGGATGTGGACGTGGACGTGGACGGACGTGGTCTTGGTATTGTGGGCAGACAGTAGGTGAACGAATTATGATACCAATATGTGCAAGTAAGTTTGCTATAATTTTACTACAGTAATGGTAATGCAAAATACGAGTAATTACAGTAACATGATATGAAATGTACAATTTCTCATTACTGAGTCCTGTTCTGAGCAGGGACCTTAGTTCCGTGAAATAAGTTCTGCTGGTCTCAGATTTCTTTCTTACAGTATAAACACACCTGAACATATCTTTATATGTTTACAGAGAATGATGGAGTTTGATGCCAGCATTTCTCCATATGAATATATCTTCATTGCTGGCTTCAACTTGGCAAAAAGATGCAGATGTGGCCAAAACATTATTGGACAGCGTGCCACTGTGGATGTGCCTGGGCAGCGTGGAGGGAATATCACTATGTGTGCTGCCATCTGACATAACAGAGTTGTTTGCCGCAGTCCATTGCTTGGCGCATACAATACAGAGCGGCTGCTAGTCTTTCTTGGTGAATTGCACAATCGCCTTGTCCAACCCAATGCAGCAATGTCGGCAGGAAGAGAGGTCACAACGTTTGTCATTATTTAGGACAGTGTGAGTTTCCATCATGCTGTGCTGGTGCAGGAGTGGTTTGCTGCACATCCCCGCTTCTCTGTAATGTACCTTCCACCGTATTCCCCTTTCTGAATCCTATCGAGGAGTTTTTCTCCTCCTAGAGGTGGAAAGTGTATGATCACAATCCCCATGAACAAGCCACACTTCTCCAGGCCATGGATGAGGCTTGTAATGACATTACGCCAGAAGACTGCCAAGCCTGGATCCGTCACGCCAGACGATTCTTTCCACAGTGCATAGCTAGAGAGAATATTCGCTGTGATGTGGGTGAAAACATGTGGCTAGAAAGGAATGAGAAATGAAAAATATTTCCCAACATAAAACCAATGTCACCTTACAATAATTGATTTTGAGTTTCAGTGTTTTAAAATAAAATATCAAACAGAACGAAATTTCAATGAGACTCAATGATGTGTAATAAATGTAAGTGGAACGAAATTTATATATTATATATATATATATATATATATATATATAAACAGTTTTTTGCCCATTTTTCTTAAAAATTTGTGAACAGCAGTATTTCCCAACATAAAACCAATGTCACCTTACAATAATTTTGATTTTTGAGTTTCAGTGTTTTAAAAATAAAATATCAAACAGAACGAAATTTCAATGTTTGACCATTTATAATTCAGTAATATGAGAGAATTGGTCAGGGGGTCTGAATACTTTTTTATGGATATCAAGGCACTGTATATATATATATATATATATATATATATATGATATGTATTATATATTTTTTTACAATAAGTTTAATTTTATAATTAATACTGTATTCATTTGTGCCAATCAAATATGATTAATACACCCTAAGTTTAGTATACATTTCTTTAATGTTTAATGAAAAACAAATAGAGGTATTTTCTTTTGCTTCAATATTTAAACACAGAAGCTCTAATTATTTCATGATTTGGTGCAAGTATTTGGTTATACAAGATGTATAATAACATTTGACATGGAAACATAGTTTTGCAAATGTATGAAGCTTTTTCTAATTGAGTGGGTGGTTTTGGTTTTTGCGTTAACTGTTTTGAGAAATGTGCTTAATAGTTTCAGAAATTGTGTTTTAGCAATTGAGAAAAACTGTAAACATCAAAACCCATCTCAAAATAATGCAAAATTCAGCATGACACCGTACTTAATACTTTTAGAGGTGTTGTGAGTCAGCATTTATATGCAGAGTGGATTCAGTTACTTCCGGATTGACTAGCCTGCGCAGTGAAGTATAGAAATATTTTGGTTTTGAGGTGGCTGACGATGACATGGAATAGTAAAACAATATAACAAGACCTTGTTTTTCGCCATGGATACTGTGAAGCAAAGCACCACTAAGTTAAAGTAAGTTATTGCTTTTCATATGTAAATATCTGTTAACGTCTATGTATGTATGTATTGCAATTGTGTTATTATATTTTTCTGTGTTTTGGAAGACTTTGATATTATCGATATACAATTTTCATATCGTTGTCTACCCCTACTTTAGACAGTCAGAGTGCTTGATAACGTATGATTATATCGTAATTTGCTGTCACCCCCAGGGTTATAGAGAAAAGCAGACCTATAGCACGTTATGGGGTATTGATTGATATGTGAGGGTCCTATGGGGGGGATTCGCAGGTTTTATTTGGGCTGTGTTAGGAGGCTGACTCCCAAGTGGGTGGGATAAGGGAAGGATTAAGTAAGCACGCTCAAGGTTCGCCTGGGCAGAGTTAGTTGGGTAGTGACGAGTTCAGACTGGCAAGCTATTAGAGCGGGCCAGCGTGTAAAACCAAAAAGGCATTAAAAAGATACTGATAATCACAATGTTCTCATTTGAGTCATTCCTCCCGAGCACCCGGGACGACGTTACACTGGTGTCAGAGAGTGGGATTAATCCAGGTGAGATTCCACCCAACCTACCGTTTGGAGAAGGTAATTCGCCAATGTTCTGAGCGCCTCCAACGGGAGCGAGACCAGTGGGCACCCCAGGCCGAGCAGCTGGAGAAGGCAAGGCAGAGAGAGGTCCAGCAGCCGGTTACAACCTGCAGCAGCCCCTGAAAATCCCAGACTATGATGGTGAGTGTGCCTGGGAGATTTTTGAAATCCAGTTTGACATCATAGCCGAGTTGAATGGTTGGACCAAATGAAAAAAGCGGCCTAGTTAGCATCCGCGTTAGGAGGGATAGCACGAGAGGTTCTGGCGAGACTGACTCCTGCACAGCGTAGAGATTATCCACAGCTGAAAGAAGCCTTAGCATTCCGGTACGGCAAAGAGCAAAAGCAAGAAATAGCAAAACTGCAGCTCAAGGGTAAAGCACAGGCTGAGAGCGAGTCAATTATCAAGCTAGCAGACGACATAGAGGAGCCTGTAAAAACAGCATATGCTGATTTCCCCAAGAGAGCACAGGATGAGATAGCTAAGGATAAATTTACAGAAGCACTCGGTGAAACCCAGCTCAGGATGCAGGTTAAATTGAGCAATCCCTTTGAATCAAGCTGTGGAGTTTGCCAGTCGAGTGTTTTCACTGTTTCAGAGCAATGTGGAGCGAAAGAAAATACACCTCATCTTGAGTGCTGCTAGGCAGAGCTGGATTATTATTTATTTCTTAGCAGACACCCTTATCCGGGGCAACTTACAATTGTTACAAGATATCATATTATTTTTACATACAATTACCCATTTATACACTTGGGTTTTTACTGGAGCAATCTAGGTAAAGTACCTTGCTCAAGGGTACAGTAGCAGTGTCCCCCACTGGGGATTGAACCCATGACCCTCCGGTCAAGAGTCCAGAGCCCTAACCACTACTCCACACTGCTTTGATCTAAATCTGATTGAGAATTGTTGGTATGAGTTGAAGAAGGCTGTGCACAAGAGAAGTCCTAGGAATTTGAATGCACTGCAACAATTTTGCGTTAAAGAATGGTCAAAAATCATTAAAGAATCATGCCAAAAGCTCATTGACAAATATCCAAATCATTTAAAAGAGGTTATTATTGGTAAATGTGTCTCAGCTAGCTATTAATTTCATTTTCCTTGTCAGGGTTTGAATTAGTATTTTTAGAGTTTTGCAAAAAAAATTGCTGAAATAAATAATTGTAGACATCTGTTTCTTGTAACTTTTTTCCTCTCCACAAAGCAAAACTTTTGCTATAAAATATTTTTTGGTTTTCAAGAAATTTCAAGAAATTATAAATTTCCATTGGGGTATGTTAACTTTTGACTATATATATATATATATATATATA
This sequence comes from Huso huso, assembly GCA_036884735.1. Lineage (NCBI taxonomy): Eukaryota > Metazoa > Chordata > Actinopteri > Acipenseriformes > Acipenseridae > Huso > Huso huso. Next base: position 46,562,644 of record CM072667.1, on the reverse strand, counting down.
TATATATATATATATATATATGGACAGTTGCCGTAATACCCGGGCAGTTGGCGAAGTGCCCAGCTGCTGCGGGTAGATGCCGAATTTTGTGTAATTTATGCACCGAAAAAAAATGGATTATTTAATATATTTAAGTTTATTAAGGCTCCAGTATTTAATATGAAATGCATGGGTTTTGTGTCCATATTTTTATATCTGCAGTTGATTTTGTAAAATCTGAAGAATTATTGTTATCTGATGTTAATGTTAGACATTAAATAAAGAATATTGTTTGAATGTTTAAAGCTTTTTTTCTACAGAACGAAAACTTTTTTTTTAAATTCCACTATGAAATTGTATGGACAGTTGCTGAAGTCAGGCATTCATTATTCAACAGCAGGAAGTTTGTATTAACTTATTTAGAAATATGAAGTATATATTAAATTAACAATACCGGGAATGCAACTCACAAGTAACTTTCAACTTTTTCGTCTGATGACAAAGTTGAAAGCCCTACTTCTGAAACTGTCCGTAACACACATACACACAAACACACATATATAGCTTCACTCCAAAGCAGACATCAAGAAGTTAGAACTGCTTCTTGACCGATTTTTGTGAGGGAAATGTGCCAATTATACTCTCAATTAAGCGCCCTTGTAACATCGCTGTCAATAGAAAGTATGGCAAGAGCATTCAGATTGTCCTGCGACATTGTAGATCTCAGCTGGTTCTTTATTAAGCTACTTTTTGGAAAAGGAACGCTGCCTCGCAGACTGTCACTGGCACAGTCAAGAATATTCTAAGAGCGACCGCTACCTTAGGAAAGGCTGATTCAACCAGGTCATTTTGCCTCATATATATCATCATTATCAGCAATAGCCCGCAGGAATGCAAAAGTGTCAGACAGTTGTTGGTAAGCTGCCCGGCGCTGCTTGAATGAAGTGCGCACCTGGTCGATTATGGTACGGAATGACTCAACCCGAAACCTTTTGAGCCTGTCAAGACGACACGAGGTGCGGAAGAATTCATCAGAGTGGTGCTTCAGTTGCCTGGTTCTGGCATTCTCAGCTGAATACTCCTAGGCCACATCTGGCATGTCCTTTACTATCTTTTCGATCTCTTCAAATTATCTCTCATATGATCCATGAAGTCCTCCAAGGACAAGAACAAAGCAACAGCAGCTCTCAAATCCACTTGCGTACTTTGTAGAAGGGCATTGCACTTCTGAAATATCTGCAGGTCGCACATAACGGCTGTTTCCAGGCGTTGTAGTGCTTTTGCTAGTGCCATGGCAGTGAGCCTTGTCGTGCTGGTTCATCTTCGTCATCAACCAGATTATTAAGTGCATTGTAAAAGTTGCCATAATTAAAAAATAAAGCCCTCACAGACTCTGCTTGACAATGTCTTTAGTGTTAGAAGTCTCCCTATTCACATTGGCAGCCAGAACTTCTGTCAGAGTTGTCCACTGGTGCATGGATGCAGCAGAAAAAGTATAGATCTGCTGCACTGAGCTTAAGAAGTTAACTGCTTTTAGGAAACAACTGACACTTGCAGTAGCGACAAGATTCATTGAATGAGCTGCACACGGCACGTATTCAGCCAGAGAGGTGATCTGTTTTAGTTGTGCCGGCAGACTTGCATACCATCCAGACATGTTGGATGCATTATCGTAGCTTTGCCCTCTATAGTCTTCAATGTTGAGGCACAGCTTTTTCATCGTATCTACACGTAATCCTGTAAATCTTCATCAGTGTGGCTACGAATAGGTAGACATTTCTGGCTACTGGTGAGTATAGCAGCCACTCATGGGAGTACTATTCACCATTTGCCTTAGTCCCACAAAATAAAATTTTGGAGAAGTATTGAACTTGATTTCTGTACTCCTGCTTGGAACATTCAAAGGGTCCTTCCTGATTTTGACAAGCAGCTAGGCCATTTAAAAACCAGTATTCAATGTCAGTTTTCGATAATTTTCCCCACAAACCAGGATCAGATGAAGTATTTAATGTTTCACGTGCAAAATCAGATCCAGAAATCTCCTCCGTGCCGGTCTGTGATGAGCTGTGCACTGACCAGAAGCAGCAGGAGTGTATCAGGTAAAGTACTAGATACCTCTGTGTGCGAAGACGGAGACAGTTGCAAATCTTATGTAAGTGAGTTTTCTGTCCTCACTGGTACATGCCCAAAGAAAGATTCTAACTTGGGGGTTTTGTCTAGAATCACGTTGTGTGCTTCATGTCGTTGAGACAGGAAATGATGTATGTGACCTGCGGCAATTAAGCTTTTTGAGGAGAAATGTGTTATTAATTAACATAAGAACATAAGAAAGTTTACAAATGGGAGGAGGCCATTCGGCCCATCTTCCTCATTTGGTTGTTAGTAGCTTATTGGTCCCAGAATCTCATCAAGCAGCTTCTTGAAGGATTCCAGGGTGTCAGCTTCAACAATATTACTGGGGAGTTGGTTCCAGACCCTCACAATTCTCTGTGTAAAAAAGTGCCTCCTATTTCCTGTTCTGAATGCCCCTTTATCTAATCTCCATTTGTGACCCCTGGTCCTTGTTTCTTTTTTCAGGTCGAAAAAGTCCCCTGGGTCGACATTGTCAATACCTTTTAGAATTTTGAATGCTTGAATCAGATCACCGCGTAGTCTTCTTTGTTCAAGACTGAATAGATTATATTCTTTTAGCCTGTCTGCATACAACATGCCTTTTAAACCCGGGATAATTCTGGTCGCTCTTTGCACTCTTTCTAGAGCAGCAATATCCTTTTCGTAACGAGATGACCAGAACTGAACACAATATTCTAGATGAGGTCTTACTAATGCATTGTAAAGTTTTAACATTACTTCCCTTGATTTATATTCAACACTTTTCACAATATATCCAAGCATCCTGTTGGCCTTTTTTATAACTTCCCCACATTGTCTAGATGAAGACATTTCTGAGTCAACATAAACTCCTAGGTCTTTTTCATAGATTCCTTCTTCAATTTTAGTATCTCCCATATGATATTTATAATGCACATTTTTATTGCCTGCGTGCAATACTTTACATTTTTCTCTATTAAATGTCATTTGCCATGTGTCTGCCCAGTTCTGAATGCTGTCTAGATCATTTTGAATGACCTTTGCTGCTGCAACAGTGTTTGCCACTCCTCCTATTTTTGTGTCGTCTGCAAATTTAACAAGTTTGCTTACTATACCAGAATCTAAATCATTAATGTAGATTAGGAATAGCAGAGGACCTAATACTGATTCCTGTGGTATACCACTGGTTACTTCGCTCCACCTCGACCTCATTGATTCAATTTCAAATCATTAACGGATTAATTTAATTAACACATCATTTGAAAATCACTTGCTACTAAAGGTCTTGTTACTATACCACGAGTTCGATACAAATAACACAGTTTTTTGAAAATCATGCCCATATTATGAAAATTTTAATTATGGTCGTTTATTTATTAGTCTTGAAATGTTAGTAAAAAGTGGCCTATTTTTTGATCATGTCAATACAACCGGCCCCCTTTGCTAATCACATCTTCAGTCTTTTTTTTTTCTTTCTCTTTGTAGTGGGGGTTGCAACCCAATATAAATCTCCACATTTTTGTAAAATGACTTTACACTTACTTCAAAGATGCAACGTGTTTCAGTAAAATCAAACGCCCAATAAACTTTGCATCCTGCGCAGAGGGCGAACACAAACGTAAACGTCATAATCATATTAAGTGGAGATGGCATTGCAGGGGAGATGAAGGGAGGTTTCATTTCCGATTGACTGTTTTGTAAACATTATGAATACTTATTCACATCTACTACACTCTGTTAGAAAATTGACTTTTCCTGCATTTTTTTAACGCAAAACTGTAAACGTGAGTGTATATGTGTCCATTTGTTTTAAGTACTCGCCCAGAGGACTACTGAGACACACACATCAACTAGTCCTCATCAGATTGCGACTTTCTAACCCTGAATTGGATAAGCAGTTATTCAGCTATAAGTGTGAAGTACAGCTGTACAGGCCGACAAATATCACCAATACCCCCAGAACCTCATAATAAATGATATTAATAAAAAGTTTAATGATAATGATAATATCTGTCAATCTCCCTATTTAAACCACAAGTCATGCCATTATTCGCTGTTGTGCTTATGTAAAAATATATCTATTTTTTTTAAATAACATGTTGGCAAACTGGATTTATACAATATCCAGGTATTGAGCATCTTTGTGTAGTGAATTTGCTTTATCAGTTTATAAAAAATAATCTCTGGCAATCCTAATGGCATTGAAGGGGGAACTGTAAGCCACCAGAAATGCCTGCAATCTTAAATAGTCAATGGAGAGTAAAGGTTAAAAAAGTGTTTGAGATTAAACTGTAATCCGAAGCACTGTGTCAAGCTTTATGATAGTGTAAATATAACTAACGACAAGGAAGGTGTATTTTTGTAGTTCAAGATAGGCCTGATCTGCTGGTTGCCGCTTTGTATCAAGGAAAGCATAAAATCAAAAATAGTCCTGCGCTTAGTCAGGGTACACACACACTAATAGTCCTGTGCTTAGACAGGGCACACACACTAATAGTCCTGCGCCTAGTCAGGGCACACACACTAATAGTCCTGTGCTTAGACAGGGCACACACACTAATAGTCCTGCGCCTAGTCAGGGCACACACACTAATAGTCCTGCTGTGTAGTCAGGGCACACACACTAATAGTCCTGCTGTGTAGTCAAGATATCATGCCTTAGTAAGGCCTAGTCAGGGCATGCACACTGCCATTTGTAATTGATGTTAACCAAAGACATCATTTAGCCAGAATGTACATTTTACATTCACTATGTTGTAATGTATTTCATATTGTTTTAGGCTATTATGTGATGTTATCTCTTGCACCAATCAATTTAAATACAACTGTCATCATGGCACAGAATCAATTATTGAGGGTCTGCAGTGTCGTACTGGATGACAGGCTTAATACCAAGTGAAGAGTGAATCATTTTGTAGAGAATAATGTCTGGCACTTCCACTTGCTTCTGTAGCCTAAAATGCATAGTGTTACTGTAATTTCATCATTTAGTGAATGATAGCTTTGTGTGTAAAACTATTACCTTACCTTTGTCTTTCTATGTATTCTTTTACTGTCATTATTTGGATTCATCACAGTTTTATTTGCTCTCATACTGTGTCAGCAGGCATTTCAAGGCTTCTAGGATGTTGGTTGGAGAATATATTATTGTAAAGTTGCATAAGGTTAATATTTCATTTCATGCAGGAGTGAGAATGATTGCACTGTATTCTGTACACAATATTGAATCTTGCCCACTTTTTTGAAATTACCAGGTGGCATCAAGTTTCTTTTATGGTATATCAATTCTGTTGCAGTAGTTTTATACCAGACAGTCTTAAATCTTACTTAATTTTTTTCCAAAATCTGAAGACAAATTTTAAAATAAAGAAACAACAACAATAATTTACAATGTCTGCAAAAATGTTGTATTTATTTATTTTTGTTGTCTTCTGATGGCAGTATTAGACAACAATGGGATTGTGAAGTACTTTGTAACCAGGTCATGAGAAACAGAGGGATCTTTAGACATTTAAAATATTCCTCTACACCATTTAGATTTTTGTAAACAGTCAGTGTTCTCAAAAACAACAAACAGTGGATTTTAATAAATTAATATGTATGTACATTTTACATTCACATGTTGTTTAACATGCCATTTTTTGCAGCACTTAGAGTAACAGAAAATGTTACATAATTGTATTTGTACACAGCTGGCCTGACAACAATGTGTTTGCTACAAATGGATCCTGAGCAAGTATTGGATACAGGCAATAGAAACAGGTTTAGAAGCATTTGCGGTGGACGATGGAGGGACCTGCTTCATCGTATTCCTGTTTGGTGATCCACATCTGCTGGAAGGTGGACAGGGAAGCCAGGATGGAGCCACCCGATCCAGACAGAGTACTTACGCTCAGGTGGGGCAATGATCTAGAGGAAAGACAAACATATTCATAAGTAAACCTTCACTAACAGTCAGCATAGAATGGTACAATGAAAAAGGCTCAGCGTCATTTGACTATCAATAGTATGTACTGGGCATTTTAACCAATATCACTATGATAATACTAGTAAGACACAGACACAGTTGCTGAGTTTCCACTAGTCACTATGTGGTGCTATTTCTGAATAGTTTCCCACTTCTACAGTATGAATGAGACTGGAATTATTGTGATTTTTAAAAATTATGTTTAAAAAAAAATCCCAAAGTACCTTGATTTTCATTGTGCTGGGAGCCAGAGCAGTAATCTCTTTCTGCATACGGTCAGCAATACCAGGGTACATGGTGGTGCCACCAGACAGTACATTGTTGGCATACAGGTCCTTCCTGATGTCAATGTCGCACTTCATGATGCTGTTGTAGGCAGTCTCATGAATACCAGCAGATTCCATACCTGTTAGGATAGACAGAATGTAATTCATCTTAGCACAAAGCTGCTACAAAGGCAAAATATTTAGGAACTGGAATTGTATACAAGAGGTTGATCTTACCAATGAAGGATGGCTGGAAGAGAGTCTCGGGGCAGCGGAAACGCTCGTTACCGATAGTGATGACCTGACCATCAGGAAGCTCGTAGCTCTTCTCCAGGGAGGAGGAAGAGGCAGCTGTTGCCATCTCATTCTCAAAGTCCAGAGCCACATAGCACAGCTTTTCCTTGATGTCGCGCACAATTTCACGCTCAGCTGTAATACAGTTTTTCATCATTAGACTGGTGCGTAATCAATAACAAACCACACTTATACTGCAGTGATTTCAAAGCGGTGCGTAAAGTAGCCCCAGGCGCTGTGCAATTAACATCTGGGTTCAGGTAATTAGCTTTAATTTGTATCTGTCATTTCATCACCCTCTGTTGTATCTGTTTTCAAGGTTTAATAGTATTTCCAACGCCCTTGAAAGACATTATTATACAAGGAATTCATCAATAAAACAGCCACAGATGGCATAACTATAATCTTTCCTGTGTGCTTATAAATAGAACTACCGTCAGTTTAAAAGGTGATAATGTTTAGTTATGTATTATGTATATAGCATAGAATACAGCAGTAATGATAAATTTACCGGTTGTGACGAAGGAATAGCCACGCTCAGTCAGGATCTTCATGAGGTAATCAGTCAGATCGCGACCAGCCAGATCAAGACGCATGATGGCATGGGGCAGGGCATAACCTTCATAGATGGGTACGTTGTGGGTAACACCGTCACCAGAGTCAAGCACAATACCTGAAAACAAAAAATAACCCTTTGTCAACTACCACGTCTTTTACAAAACTGTGTAAAATATCTAAAAACTGTTTTAAAATACATCAGATGCTATAGACTTATAGACTTTATAGATAAATACAGGAGTTGGTTAAATAAATAGTATTTAATTGCAGTCAGAAGTCCAGATAAGCTGCGTGCTGTTTTTACGCATCAAAAAAAATCAGAAATATGCACTCAATTTAAATTTAATGCGTAAACATACGGACAGTAATTTTTGTGCACAGCTTGTCTGCCTCCCCTAAAACTTCCATGAACAACTACATCTCCCAGAATACAATGTCTTCAGTTACTAGGAAACTGTACACAAGAAAACCCAACCCAACAAACATTATCCAATCTCTGGCTAGCCCTGTTGTCTCCTGTTGCCAATCACTGTAAGAATAAAAAAAATGTGATGCTACACAGGTTGAAGCATAAACACCCCAGTCCAGCTACAAATCCAACAGTCAGTGTGATACCTTGAAAAAAAATGCACTGAGCCAATAAAGAACCTTGTAGAACACACATGTGGTTGTACAGTAGTTAAAAGTAACATTGCTGTTAAAATGAATCTTAATGCCTACCCCATTGCCATTAAAGATTGTACAGTATTTATCAAGATTACTCATGACTTCAAGGTCATGTTGCATTTTACCCCCTGAAAATACATTTTACTCTCTCTGTGTTAAAATTAGAAGGTAAGTTACTCCCAGACCCAAAACCTTATCTGGGGCACTGATTGTAGTTGTTAATTTTCTAAAATATTAGAAGGAAAATACCTACATTCAAATTTTTGTTTGTGAAATGCACTGATTTGATTTCCCTATGCTAACTGAAAATAGTTTTGTACGTCAATTTTACAGGTTTGTATTGTAGTTAAAAACATTTTCCTCACCAGTTGTACGACCAGAGGCGTACAGGGACAGGACAGCCTGGATGGCCACATACATGGCTGGCACGTTGAAGGTTTCAAACATGATCTGGGTCATCTTTTCATGGTTAGGCTTGGGGTTCAGCTTCAGTCAGCAGGGTTGGGTGTTCCTCGGGGGCCACACGCAGCTCATTGTAGAAGGTGTGATGCCAGATCTTCTCCATATCGTCCCAATTGGTGATGATGCCATGTTCAATTGGGTACTTCAGGGTCAGGATACCCCTCTTGCTCTGAGCTTCATCTCCTACATACAGTACTGTGAAAAAGTATTTGCCCCCTGTCTGATGTTCTGCATTTTTGCATATTTTTGACATTGAATGTTATCAGATCTTCAACCAAAACCTAATATTAGATAAAGGGACCCTGAGTGAACAAATAACACAAAAATTTGATACATATTTAATTATTAAAGAAAGTTATGCAACACCCAATGCCCCCGTGTGAAAAAGTAATCACCCCCTTAGATTCATTAACTGGTTATGCCACCTTTAGCAGCAATAACTGCAACCAAACGCTTCCTGTAGTTATTGATTAGTCTCTCACAGCGCCGTGGAGGAATTTTTGGCCCACTCCTCCATGCAGAACAGCTTCAATTCAGTGACATTTGTGGGTTTTCGAGCATGAACTGCTTGTTTCAGGTCTTGCCACAACATCTCAATGGGGTTTAGGTCTGTACTTTGACTAGGCCATTCCCTAAACTTTAAATTTCTTGTTCTTCAACCATTCTGATGTAGACTTGCTTGTGTGTTTCGGATCATTGTCTTGCTGCATGACCCAGCTGCGCTTCAGCTTCAGCTCACGGACGGATGGCCTAACATTCTCCTGAAGAATTCTCTGATACAGAGCAGAATTCATGGTTCCTTCAATGATGGCAAGGCGGCCAGGTCCTGATGCAGCAAAGCATCCCCAAACCATGACACTACCACCACCATGCTTGACCATTGGTATGAGGTTCTTACTGTGGAATGCAGTGTTTGGTTTTCGCCAGACATAACGGGGCCCATGTTGGCCAAAAAGTTCCACTTTTGACTCATCTGTCCATAGAACATTGTTCCAGAACTCTTGAGGATCATCCAGGTGCTTTTTGGCAAACTTGAGACAAGCATTCATGTTCTTCTTAGTGAGCAATGGTTTCCGCCTTGCTGCTCTGCCATGAATCCCATTTTTGTCCAGTGTCTCTCTGATGGTGGAGTCATGAACACTGACCTTAGCCGAGGCGAGAGAGGCCTGCAGATCACTGGATGTTGTTCTAGGGTTCTTTGTGACTTTCTGGACGATTTTACACCTTGCTCTTGGAGAGATTTTGGCAGGACGGCCACTCCTGGGAAGATTCACTACTGTCCCAAACTTTCTCCATTTGGACAATATGGCTCTGACTGTGGTTTGGTGGAGCCCCAGAGCCTTAGAAATGGCTTTGTAACCCTTTCCAGACTGATAGGCATCAACAACTTTTTTCCGGAGGTCTTCAGGAATTTCTTTTGTCCGTGGCATGATGTGCCTCTAGAACCTGTGTGCTGACAACTTCACTCTGATGGTAAGGGCCAAAGTTAGTCAGATTTATATTGGGCAGGGCTGGCCCAAATCAGGCCTGGTTGTTAAACAAAGTACTCAAACAACTGACCTTAATTATCCCTTTAATTGGGTTGAGTTAACTAGGGGGGGCAATCACTTTTTCACACCTGAAGATTGCATGTTTGATTACCTTGCACACCAAACAAATGAAAGAAGCACCAAACTTTGGTGTCATTTTTTCTCTCAGACTCCCTCTATATACTACTACAACACACAAAAAAATCTGACCAAATACAATGTGAAAAATGTGCAAAAATGCAGAATATCAGACGGGGCAAATACTTTTTCACGGCACTGACCCATACCCAATATCACACCCTGGGTAAAGAACAACGCATACATTGAAACACAAATCCATCCAACAACACTGCATGCTGAGTATTTCAGAGAGCATTAGCCATATTTTAAACTTGTATTTATTATGACCTATTACAAATGCCACTGCAAGATAAAACAATGTCTCTGTGACTTCAATGGGTGTTACAGTAGGATATTTATATTATCAAATTATATAATACAATCAAAGTTTTTCTTTTGTAAACTATTCAATTTATGTATTTAATATAATATGTATAACTTTAACTATGCTTCCTTTATAGAATTGTGCATGGAAATACTTGATCAATTGCGTCATCACTGGTGAAGCCAGCTTTCACTAGTCCAGAACCGTTGTCGCACACCAAGGCTCTTCATCGTTGCACATTTTAGTGGTTTCTGAACAGGAAAACTAGTGACAATCATTAAACATTCCCATTGTTCTCTAATGCATGTGTAACCCTGTTACAATTCTTATGTACAGAAGGCAATGGGATTAAGAAATGAGTGTTAACAGGAAGTCCCACCTTGATTGACTGTAGACACCCTGAGAAGGAGATGAGAGCGTCCATCTTGTAAAAGTCGCATGGGGAACTCAAGATTCTTGATTGCTGGACTAACTAAAGTTTATCTCACTCTGAAAAGTTTTGCACTCTTTATTCAAGAAGTCTTTAGACCAGAGACCGATGATGATTTTCTTTTAAAGAAGGAAAAAAAACCCTGGTCGGGTTTTTTTTCCTGGAGTTGAATTCTCCTGCAAAGGAGTGGCGAGCCTACCTTATTGAAGATACACTGAAGATTTCTAACCTGAAATTTTTTTCCTTTTCCTGGAATTTTTCTTTTGGATTTCAAAGGACTGTTTTCATTCTTCTCGAAGTTCTACAGAGTGGTAGGAACATCGACTCACACTACATACACACCAACAAGGACATTGGTTTTAATTAGAACTTCTTATTTCAAACTAACTGTATTATTTTAGACGAGGTACTGAATATATGTTTATATGGTACACCTTTCTGTCTTAATAAATGTATGCCAGCTGTTAAAAAAACACACTGAATATTCTTTTGTTAATTTCTAGTTATACTAACCACTCATACGAACCTAGAATTAGAAGTAGCCAAAGGTGGGTTACACATGAAATCATCAAGCACAGAGGCTTACCAAAAATGTAATAATTCATGAAATGTACTCTTATAGTATAAATTAATATGTAATCTGGTGTAACGTCCAAAAATTCCTATGATTCCTATTAAGATAACTAAACTGAAAATAGAGTCTGTGTTTGAATGGAATGAAGGTGGCATATGAATGTGTCACAAAAACACAGCACAAAAGTGTCTTGGCTTGCACAGACAAAAGGTTTAGAATTTGTATTTACTAGCTGTAATTTAGCGGGTTGTGAGAGACGGCAGGGAGGGGGTTAAAACCTCCCTGCAAAGAAAAAAAAAAAAAAAAAAACATGTGAAAATGCACCTTTTCGTTTGATTTGTGTTGCTTTATTGTTTCATTTAATTTGCTAATTGATTTCTTAATTGTTTCATTGTTTAGTTTAATTGTTTTATTATTGATTATCATCCTCACCTGGGCGTTATTGGGGAATTAGACCCAGGTGAGGGGTTTAAAAGGGGAAGCAGGCAGTCTGCTCGAGACGGCTGGATAGAGAGAGACAGATGAGGTGCTCTGCTTCTGAAAAGTCGTGGAAAGTAAGTGTTGGGTTTTTGTGTGTGTGCGACAGGTAAACGGCTTAGCCGTCCTGCGAGGTAGTCAGAGTACCTGTTTAGTAAAGCGCTCAAGGCGGAGTTAGGTTTTTGTTTTGTGGTTTGTTTTATTTTGTGTTTATTAAAAAAATAGCGCGTCAGCGCTGGAAAAATCTACTTCTTGTGTGCTGGGTCGTATTTTTAAAGGGGCAACGAACCGCGTGAGCTACGGATCGTTTACATATGGTGTCAGAGAGTGTGGGCGCCCTAAGACCCAGAGAAGATGGATTTGCTACAGATGATCGAGCAGATCAATAGAAATGCCGCTGCCCGTGAAGGAGCAGCTGAGAGATGGGAGAAAGAGAGGGGTGGCAACTGCGGAAGAGAGACAGGAGCGGAGCCAACCGGACTGGAGCGGTTACTCCTGAATGGGGAGCAGGCTAAGGAGGCCAGGTCCCTGAGCCCAGAGGGAGGAGCCGCTGCCAGAGCCCAGAGGGGAGGAGTCGCCAACGGAGCCCAGAGGGGAGGAGCCGTCGGAGCCCAGAGGGGAGGAGCCGCCGCCGGAGCCCAGAGGGGAGGAGCTGAAGCCGGAGCCCAGAGGGGAGCTGCCGCCAGAGCCCAGAGGGGAGTGAGCTGCCGCTGCCAGAGCCCAGAGGGAAGAGCTGCCGCTGCCAGAGCCCAGAGGGGAGGAGCTGCCGCTGCCAGAGCCCAGAGGGGAAGAGCTGCCGCCAGAGCCCAGAGGGGAGGAGCCGCCGCTGCCAGAGCCCAGAGGGGAGGAGTTGCCGCTGCCAGAGCCCAGAGGGAGGAGCTGCCGCTGCCAGAGCCCAGAGGGGAGGAGCTGCCATGACAGAGCCCAGAGGGGAGGAGCCGCTGCTTCTGGAGCCCGGGAGGAGGTGGAAAGTACCTCCACCACAGCCCCCTCCACCACCCCACGGGTCCAGTCCGCCGCCATGCCCAGTCCCTCACTCCTTGCTCCAGGACACCCGGCCGTCTTCCTGGACCTTCCTGTGCTGGACCTAGAGCCCAGGAGTCTGCAGCACTGCTGCCAGCTCTGCCCCTGGTTCCTGCTCCGCTCTCCCCGAGCACCCAGACGTCCCTGCTGCTGCCAGACGCCGCTGTCACCCCCCTGTTCGCTAAGCCGCTTCCCCTGGATGATCGGGACATCGCTGCGCCGGTTCCCCGGGGAAGATCTCTGTCCACTGCTGCATCCTCCAGTGCCACGGCCCTCACGCCCGTCGCCCCTGTCGAACCGTTGGGTCCCCCACTTATCGCCGGTCTTGGTCCCTACCTGGCTGAGCCGGGGACGTGGACGATCCACCCTCAAGCCTGCCCGTGGAAGAGGGCAAGAAAGGACATTTATGGACTTGAGGGTGGGTGGTTGTGTTTTTAGGGAGGAGGTGGCCGTCTCGTGGCCTGTGTCTTGTAAAGACAAGGGGGGGTGTGTAATATAGCGGGTTGTGAGAGACGGCAGGGAGGGGGTTAAAACCTCCTGCAAAGAAAAAAAAAAAAAAAAACATGTGAAAATGCACCTTTTCGTTTGATTTGTGTTGCTTTATTGTTTCATTTAATTTGCTAATTGATTTCTTAATTGTTTTATTGTTTAGTTTAATTGTTTTATTATTGATTATCATCCTCACCTGGGCGTTATTGGGGAATTAGACCCAGGTGAGGGGTTTAAAAGGGGAAGCAGGCAGTCTGCTCGAGACGGCTGGATAGAGAGAGACAGATGAGGTGCTCTGCTTCTGAAAAGTCGTGGAAAGTAAGTGTTGGGTTTTGTGTGTGTGCGACAGGTAAACGGCTGAATGCCGTCCTGCGAGGTAGTCAGGAGTACCTGTTTAGTAAGCGCTCAAGACGGAGTTAGGTTTTGTTTTGTGGTTTGTTTTTATTTTGTGTTTATTAAAAAAATAGCGCGTCAGCGCTGGAAAAATCTACTTCTTGTGTGCTGGGTCGTATTTTTAAAGGGGCAACGAACCGCGTGAGCTACGGATCGTTTACATAGCTAACATACCAAAAGGTTGACTTGACAAAAATTGAGTTGTGATTCACAGGGCAATGGTGAGTGGTAAGTGTAGTGCTTCGTGACATCTCGGAGAGCACCAAGATACTTTATTATTTGTTTATTTAGCAGATGCCTTTATCCAAGGCAACTTACAGAGACTAGGGTGTGTGAACTGTGCATCAGCTGCAGAGTCACTTACAAAAGAGGCAGTGTGGTCCAGTGGTTAAAGAAAAGGGCTTGTAACCAGGAGGTCCCCGGTTCAAATCCCACCTCAGCCGCTGACTCATTGTGTGACCCTGAGCAAGTCACTTAACCTCCTTGTGCTCCGTCTTTCGGGTGAGACGTAATTGTAAGTGACTCTGCAGCTGATGCATAGTTCACACACCATAGTCTCTGTAAGTCGCCTTGGATAAAGATGGAGCACAAGGAGGTTAAGTGACTTGCTCAGGGTCACACAATGAGTCAGTGGCTGAGGTGGGATTTGAACCGGGGACCTCCTGGTTACAAGCCCTTTTCTTTAACCACTGGACCACACAGCGTATTGAAAGGAGTTAAAGGGATAGAACAGGAGTCTTGCTGTCAGCGATGGAGAACCTTATTGCCGAAGGCTGGTAGGGTCCACCCAAGATCCGAAAACACATAGATAGAATCCCCCACTCTACAGAGAGCTGCTTATGTGGCAACTTGGGAACGGAGCTACCCATAAGGGATTGAAGGGACAGAGGACCCAACTCTCGGAGAGCCGCTGTAGCTGAGCAACTTGGGAACGGAGCTACCCACCGGACTCAGGATCGTGGAACGGAGCTTACAGGAGTCCTGGAGCTAGAAAGAAAATAGAGATTAGAAAGAGATCGAAGGACTGTGTGGCGGAGTGTCCTGCCCCTATATATATATATATATATATATATATATATATATACTGTTTTATTACTATTTGTATTAATGTTTGCGGCGTGGATAAAAGCACCGCATATTTTTTATTGTTTTTGTGTTTTTAAAAACCTTGTGAGGATGCGTGACTGATCAGCTAGTGATTTATTTAGCTAGCTGACAGTCACACATCCTTATTAAACTCGTGCAGACAGTGACCATCTCCCGAGTTAATTCATTGTTAACTGCTAATCGGGAGATGGTCACTGTATATAAACCTGCAGCTCTCTACCCTCGGGGAGAGTGTCAGAGGCGAGACGTGCGTTGTGGAGAGAAAACAATTGCTATATATATACAATATACTTGTTAACATTATCGTTTCTTCGTTTGTTTGTTTGTTTGGCCCTTGTGCCTTTTTGTTTGGTGTTCTGTTTAAATCTTTTAGCTGAGCGCCGTAGCGCTCAGTTTCACCCACTACTTCTTGAGTCTGTGTTTCTGGTCTGACGTCATCACTGAAGCCATCCTGTTCACAGACTGCGACACAGATCTGGTGGACCAGGTGGAGAGGGCACCCCCACTCTGGGCAAGCTAGCTAGGGACTGGTGAGCAGTTGCGATGTCTACTGGGGAGGTTCTGATGTAGAGATTGACTGCTGATGATGCCCAGTGACCTAGGACTTTGATGGCGTGTTGGCTGAGCCTGGCTCTTGCTGCGTATTATTATTATTTTTTTTTATTTATTCCTTAGCAGACGTTCTTATCCAGGGCGACTTACAATTGTTACAAGTTATCACATTATTTTTACATACAATTACCCATTTATACAGTTGGGTTTTTACTGGAGCAATCTAGGTAAAGTACCTTGCTCAAGGGTACAGCAGCAGTGTCCCCCACCTGGGATTGAACCCACGACCCTCCGGTCAAGAGTCCAGAGCCCTAACCACTACTCCACACTGCGTATGTCGCTGCTCCGATTCTAAGAGAATGGGGTGTATAGAACTGGGAGGGCAGGCCTGCCTTGATAACGAGGGAGGAGAGGTGAGAGGCAAACCAATGCCTAGTGATAATGTTTCTGGATAGATCAGAGAAGAGGGATTCGGAGGGTGAAGGTTTCCTGGTTGATAGGAGCTTCTGCAGAGATGTGTCTAGGTGCAGAGAGGAGAGTTGATCATTGACAGCTGGATACAGTGCCCGGATCGGTTTTTGAGGATCGGAGAAAAAGGAGGAAATGTTGGTCCTTAACGAGAACGAGGTCACTGGATCGGATGCCAGAGGCTGGGAAGCTGGGAAGGGATGGCACGGTGAATTCTCCACATCTCAGGAAGCCGAAGAAGGCAGTCAGGCACATGGACTCCATAACAAGATCATCGACAGGATTGAAACAGCCGTGGCGAAGGATGGAGACCAGATTAAGGAGGATATCCGAGGTGATGGGCAGACTGGTTGGAAAGGAAGGAAGGAGACTTTTCTTGATCCCACGCAAAGTAAGACGGATGGCTGGGATTGAGAGGAGGGTAGGAGCTGGAATAGACATGATCTGGTAGAAGTGTTGGATACCGGAGATATAGGACTTGATTGAAGAAGGAGAGAGGTGAAGGATGTCCCTGAGATAAACGATAAAAGCAGGATCCAATTCTGGTTGAATGAAGTGGGGGAGATTTGGTTTTGGGCGCAAAACCGGAGAAGGCTGACCAGGTTGTAGAGTAGGAGGAGATTGTGGACGGAGCAAGAGCAACTGACATGTACTGCCGGGCTGAGCCAGGATTAGTTGATGGAACTCTGGGACTTGGAGAGGGAAGGGAGCAGCGGAGGGTGTCAGTTGGCAGAACCGGGCTATCTGCAGGCAAGAAAGAGTGTCAGCAGAGTTATTAAGGGATCCGGGAACATAGTGAGCTTGAATGATGAAATTATTTGAAATTGACAGCCAGACGAGGCGCCGCAGGAGTTGCATAATTAGAGGGACTGAGGATCTGCCTTTATTGATAATATAGACTGTTGCTAGGTTGTTGCTAAAGAATACAATAGATTTTCTGGCCCAATTCTTGCCCCAGAGATGAGTGGCTGTGATGATTGTGTAGATCTCAAGGAGTGTTGAGGACTTCCGTTGGGGGTCAGGTTCTGGATTTGCGGGGGCCATTCGCTGCTAAACCATTGTTTTCTGAAGATGCCCCTGAATCTGAGGTAGGAGGCGTCTGTAAAGAATGAGAGTTCTGGGGCTGCGATGAAATCCTGGTAGAATAAGGATAGGCTGTTCCAATGTTGGAGCAGAGTGACCACATTTTATATCCTTTCTGGCGTCTGAAGGAATGAAGATATAAGAGTTGAGGTTTTTTACAGAAGTGGATAGCCTGAGAAGCCGAGATATGAAGGTTCTGCCTTGAGGGATAATGCGGAGGGCATAATTGAAGTGGCCTAGCAGAGAGAGCAGGTTCCGCTTTGAGATGGACCATGACAACTGAAAGGCATTGATGAGGGTGCGGATGCGATCCAGTTTTGAAGGTGGGAGGCGTGCTTCAAATTTGTTGGTATCTAGCGTGATTCCTAGGAACTCTAAAGATGTAACAGGGCCGATGGTTTTTTCAGTGGATAGTGGGACTCCAACCAAAGAGAAGAACGAACTAAGTGCATTTAAGGCTTGGGCGGGGGGGTGCGAAGGAGGGCTAATGAGAAGGAAGCTATCGAGAAGGTGGAGGAGAAAAGGAACGTGATAGGAGTTTAGCAGGATCCAACATAGCACTTCAGATAGGGTATTGAAGATCTTCGGACTGCTGCGCCAACCAAAGGTGAGCTGGGTGGCGAAATAGAATCCTCCGTTCCAGTAGACACCAAATAAGTGATGGAGGGAAGGGTGAATGGGCATCACCTTGAACGCATCCGAAATATCCACTTTAGCTAGCCACGCTCCTTGACCTGCCTGCTTGATGGATTTAATGGCATCTGAAAGAGTGATATAATGAAGTGAGAACTTGTCATGCGGGATTAGTGCATTAATGCTGCTGGTGGAACAACCTCTCGGGGCGGACAGATCTATAATTAGCCGTTTTTTCCCAGAGATGTTGTGGGTAGCGACTCCTATTGGGCTAATACGATATTGAGGAAAGGGATGGGCTAGAAAGGGCCCCGCCAAGAAACCCTTATCGACTTCAACTTGAATAAGGGAGGAGACGGCCTGGGGTTCGGCAGTAGCTGAGCAAAGGTTGTTGCAGATGAATGATGATGAAGGCGGGTGGGACAGACCGGTGCAGAATCCTTATTTGAGCCCGTCGATTAGGTATTTGATGAACTGTTAGTCATGGTGCGGTTTTAGAGCTTTGGCTAAGGCGATGATGTTTATGGGTGTGGAAACTGAAAGGAGGGCGGCTAATCATTTGTGGGACACAGGACAGATGGACTTGGAATGGGTGTCACCGCAAAAGCTGCATACATGGAGATAACGGCAGCCTTTGACCAGGCAGGTTCCAGTATTGAAATTATTGCGTATCTGCCTGGCGCCTGAGAATTTAATAGATCAGCCGTACTTATCCTGGGAGTGAGATGCTGATGGGGGTGTTGAGCCATGGATAGGATTGACAAAAGAGATGTGACGGGTGGAGAAGAAGGAGGCAGCAGGGTGCGAGAGTTGTAGGATGCTGCTCTGGGGCACAGAGATGAAGAGTGGGCTGCCGAAGCACAGATCCCGCAGGTGTGGGCTCGCAGCCCGCTGAAAATCCAATTGAATAAATCCATGTCTGGAGTGGCCCAGATAATGATGACGTTGTCGGCTTCCAGGATGTGCAGAGGACGTCACGGTATGCTGAAAAAGCGATGACGAACTCTCCGAGGGTGAGACTTTTTAGAAGCCGTGGATCGCTGGACTTAAGGGTGACGGAGAGGTTGCCTCAATCCACTACCCAATGGTCAAGGTACTTGGAGGCTAAAATGAGGATGGATAAAAGGTTAACATCCTTACCCTGGATGATTAGATGGTGGAGATGAGATGAGATGGAGTGGGATCTGAAGGAAGAAGAAGGTTGATAAGATGAGGAAGCGGAGGCAGCTGTGGCCAAGTTGTACTGCAGGGCCTCAGAATTGGTTGCTGGGAGAACAGGGTCTGAGGTGGGGGCTGAGGTTGAGGTGGGAATGGCTGGCATGGGTCCGTGTCCGAGCTGTGCCTCGATGGATTGGAGACGGGAGGAGAGAGATGAAACAGACTCTGTGAGAGGCTGCAGAAGGCCTTTGATGACTGAGAAGATCTCTCTGTGAAGCATGGATAGGCTGGCTGTATATTTGTCTGCTGCTGAAGGCTCGTGCTCGTCTGCTGCTGCAGACTCGTCTGCACGCTGATCCATGAGAAGGTTAGGGGAGAGACAGAGAGTTGGGCTGGATTGCACAGAGAAAGTGACTGGAGCCCGGCACTAAGATTGAAAGCGCTGGGAATGGAGCTGAAAAGCTGGCGCAGCTGCAGTGGCTAGAGCTGCTGCACATGCGGTGGACTGCGCAGCTGAGCGGGGCTGCACCTTGGAAGAGGAGGGGCGAGCTCTTGACGCTGCCGGGGTAGGAAAGACCGGATTAGCTGACTGGGACTTGCACAGGAGGAGAAACATGGCTTTTCTGTCGGTACGTGCTGGTATGGATATTCCAAGATCAAACAATGATTTAAGTAACTTGTTGGATTGCCAGTCTTTGAAGAAGAGGCAGCTTGGTGATAGATTAGACAGAGCAGATCTCTTACTGCGGCGGGGTTGAGGAATGGCGGCAGCTGCTGCTGGAACTGGAGCAGTAGAGACGTCTGGAAACCATGAGGGTCTCAGGATGTATCAGAAATCCAATGGAGGAGAGGTACTGGGCAGAATATCCATGCTTGATTGAAGTGAAATAGCTGCTAGTGGGATAGCAAGTAGATGGTAGTTCTCGCTCCCTTTTTTTATAGGTTTGGCTAAGAGATTTTGTGTGTATATATATATATATATATATATATATATATATATATATATATATACAGACGTGCTCAAATTTGTTGGTACCCTTACAGCTCATTGAAATAATGCTTCATTCCTCCTGAAAAGTGATGAAATTAAAAGCTATTTTATCATGTATACTTGCATGCCTTTGGTATGTCATAGAATAAAGCAAAGAAGCTGTGAAAAGAGATGAATTATTGCTTATTCTACAAAGATATTCTAAAATGGCCTGGACACATTTGTTGGTACCCCTTAGAAAAGATAATAAATAATTGGATTATAGTGATATTTCAAACTAATTAGTTTCTTTAATTAGTATCACACATGTCTCCAATCTTGTAATCAGTCATTCAGCCTATTTAAATGGAGAAAAGTAGTCACTGTGCTGTTTGGTATCATTATGCGCACCACACTGAACATGGACCAGAGAAAGCAAAGGAGAGAGTTGTCTGAGGAGATCAGAAAGAAAATAATAGACAAGCATGGTAAAGGTAAAGGCTACAAGACCATCTCCAAGCAGCTTGATGTTCCTGTGACAACAGTTGCAAATATTATTAAGAAGTTTAAGGTCCATGGAACTGTAGCCAACCTCCTGGGCGCGGCCGCAAGAGGAAAATCGACCCCAGATTGAACAGAAGGATAGTGCAAATGGTAGAAAAGAACCAAGGATAACTGCCAAAGAGATACAAGCTGAACTCAAAGGTGAAGGTACGTCAGTTTCTGATCGCACCATCCGTCGCTTTTTGAGCGAAAGTGGGCTCCATGGAAGAAGACCCAGGAGGACTCCACTTTTGAAAGAAAAACAAAAAAAGCCAGACTGGAATTTGCTAAAATGCATATTGACAAGCCACAATCCTTCTGGGAGAATGTCCTTTGGACAGATGAGTCAAAACTGGAGCTTTTTTGGCAAGTCACATCAGCTCTATGTTCACAGATGAAAAATGAAGCTTTCAAAGAAAAGAACACCATACCTACAGTGAAACATGGAGGAGGCTCGGTTATGTTTTGGGGCTGCTTTGCTGCGCCTGGCACAGGGTGCCTTGAATCTGTGCAGGGCACAATGAAATCTCAAGACTATCAAGGCATTCTGGAGCGAAACGTACTGCCCAGTGTCAGAAAGCTCTGTCTCAGTCGCAGATCATGGGTCCTCCAACAGGATAATGACCCAAAACACACAGCTAAAAGCACCCAAGAATGGATAAGAACAAAACATTGGACTATTCTGAAGTGGCCTTCTATGAGTCCTGATCTGAATCCTATCGAACATCTATGGAAAGAGCTGAAACTTGCAGTCTGGAGAAGGCACCCATCAAACCTGAGACAGCTGGAGCAGTTTGCTCAGGAAGAGTGGGCCAAACTACCTGTTAACAGGTGCAGAAGTCTCATTGAGAGCTACAGAAAACGTTTGATTGCAGTGATTGCCTCTAAAGGTTGTGCAACAAAATATTAGGTTAAGCGGTCCCATCATTTTTGTCCATGCCATTTTCATTTATTTTATTATTTACAATATTATGTTGAATAAAAAATCAAAAGCAAAGTCTGATTTCTATTAAATATGGAATAAACAATGGTGGATGCCAATTACTTTTGTCAGTTTCAAGTTATTTCAGAGAAAATTGTGCATTCTTCGTTTTTGTGGAGGGGTACCAACAAATTTGAGCACGTCTGTATATATATATATATATATATATATATATATATATATATATATATATATATATATATATATATACAGTGCCTTGCATAAGTATTCACCCCTTGGACTTTTCCACATTTTGTAGTGTTACAACCTGGAATTAAAATGGATTTAATTAGAATTTTTGTCACTGATCTACACAAAATAGTCCATAATGTCGAAGTGGGGAAAAAAAATCTACATATTTTTCAAAATTATTTACAAATAAAAAACTGAAAAGTCTTGATTGCATAAGTATTCATCCCCTTTGCTGTGACACCCCTAAATAAGCTCTGGTGCAACCAGTTTCCTTCAGAAGTCACATAATTAGTTGAATGGAGTCCACCTGTGTGCAATTAAAGTGTCACAAGATCTCAGATTAAATAAACCTGTTTCTGGACGGCCCCAGAGTTTGTTAGAGAGCATATCTAAACAAACATCATCATGAAGACTAAGGAGCTATCAAAACAAGTCCGGGATAAAGTTCTGGAGAAGCACCAATCAGGGTTAGGTTATAAAAAAATATCCCAAACTTTGAACATCCCCCAGAGCACCGTTAAATCCATTATTAAAAAATGGAAAGAATATGGCACAACCGCGACTCTGCCTAGAGAAGGCCGTCCACCAAAACTCAGTGACCAGGTAAGGAGGGCATTAGACAGGGAAGCAACCAAGAGGCCAATAGTAACTCTGAAGGAGCTGGAGAGATCCACAGCTGAGTTGGGAGAAACCGTCCATGGGACAACTATAACCCGGACGCTCCACAAAGCTGGGCTTTATGGAAGAGTGGCGAGAAGAAAGCCATTGCTGAAAAAACCCATATCAAATCCCGTTTGGATTTTGCCAAAAGGCATGTGGGAGACACAGCAAACATGTGGAAAAAGGTTCTCTGGTCTGATGAGACCAAAATTGAACTTTTTGGCCTTAGCGCAAAGTGATATGTGTGGCGCAAAGCCAACACTGCTCATCACCCTGAGAACACCATCCCCACGGTGAAGCATGGTGGTGGCAGCATCATGTTATGGGGATGCTTTTCATCGGCAGGCTCTGGGAAACTGGTCAGGATTGAGGGCAAGATGGATGTAGCCAAATACAGGGAAATTCTACAGGAAAACCTGTTTCAGTCTGCAAGAGACCTGGGACTGGGGCAGAGGTTCACCTTCCAGCAGGACAATGACCCTAAACACACAGCCAGAGCTACACTGGAGTGGTTTAAAAACAAGAACCTGGATGTCTTAGAATGGCATGGGTCAAAGCCCAGACCTTGAAAATTGCTGTTCACCAACGGTCCCCATCCAACTTGACAGAACTTGAGCAATTTTGCCAAGAAGAATGGGCAAAAATTGCAGGATCCAGATGTGCAAAGCTGGTAGAGACTTAAAAAAAAAGACTCACAGCTGTAATTGCTGCCAAAAATGGTTTTTTGTTTAATTAACTTTTGTGTCCAAGTATTTTGACTCAAAGGGGTTGTGAATACTTATGCAACCAACAAATGGCTTTTTTTGTTTAATATTGATATTGATATTGATTTGGTCTGGGAACAACAGAACGATCCCACTCTAAAATTTGTGAGGGGCCACGTCAGGTCCATTGAGGGGAAGGTGTTGGATGGTAGAGGGCCTGAGACATTTCCGCATTTTGTTATAGTCGGGCACTTACTCTACCGAGTAACCCGGGACGAGGGGACCAGGGAAAAGATTACCCAACTGTTCGTTCCTAAGCCTTTTCGGGCCGAGGTTATGTGATTCGCACATGACCTACCGTTTGCAGGCCACCTAGCCATTGAAAAGATTCAGGAGTGAATCCTGGCCTGGTTCTACTGGCCTGGGCTCTATACACAGGTGCAGAACTATGTAGCAGCATGTCCTGACTGCCAGTTAGTTGCCCCAAAACGGGTTCGCCCTGCCCCTCTGGTACCACTACCTATTATATCTACGCCGTTTGAACGCATTGGCGTAGATTGGATAAGACCTCTGGAAGGAAGTGACACTGGATACCGGTAAATCTTAGTCATGGTGGATTATGCTACAAGGTATTCAGAGGCAATTCCTTTATGCACAATGCACTCCTGTATAATAGCTGAGGAATTGGCCAAGGTCTTTTTGAGGGTGGGAATCCCAAAGGAGATCCCCACTGACCAGGGCAATAGTTTTATGTCTGACTGTGTCCAGCAACTGTGTAAACTGCTCAAAATTCGTTCTATCAAAACCTCAGTTTATCATCCACAGACGGATGGGTTGGTAGAACAGTTTAATCAGACCCTAAAACAAATGTTGCATCGCTTTGTAGATCAGAAAAAGAAAAATTTGGTTAAACTCCTTACGTATCTTCTTTTTGTGGTCTGAGAAGTTCCCCAATCCTCAACGGGGTTCTCCCCGTTTGAGCTATTATATGGTCGCCAACCAAGGGGAATTTTGGATCTAGTGAAAGAAGGTTGGGAAGAAGCCACAAAATTCTCCAAAAATATAGTGAAATATGTATTGCACTTAAGAGACTGCATGGAGTTGGTCGGTCAATTGGCTAAAGACAATCTCAGAGCGGCGCAACGCAGACAAGAGAATCTCTACAACCAAAAAGCAAGCCCGGTTGTGCCCGTAAAAAAACGAGACGGTTCCCTAAGGATGTGCATTGATTTCTGAAGGGTGAATGCCATCTCAAAGTTTGATGTTTACCCTATGCCACGAGTAGATGAACTCTTGGAGTGCCTGGGGCAGGCTAGCATTATCTCTACTTTGGACCTCACCAAAGGATATTGGCAAATTCTTTTGACAGAGGAGTCTAGGGAGAAAACAGCATTTATGACACCCAACGGCCTCTTCCAATTTCGCACAATGCCTTTTGGTCTACACGGGGCCCCTTCGACTTTTCAGAGACTGATGGATAGGGTGTTACTTCCACATCGAGAATATGCTGTCGCATATATCGATGATGTGGTTGTTTATAGCTCCACGGCGAACGTGGCAAAGTGTGCTTTTGGAAAGGACAAGACAAAGTATTTAGGGTTTATAATGGGAAAAGGTAGAGTAAAAAAGGTTGATCTCCAAAGGCTTTATTGGATACACCGATACCTACCACTAAATCCCGGTTGAGATAACTGTTGGGCCTGGCAGGATACTACCGTCGATTTGTAAAGAACTATTCCACCATTGCCGCACCCCTCACTGATCTCACCAAAAAGAATGCACCTACTATCTAGGGAAACTAAGTACTCTTTGACAGAAAAAGAGTGCTTAGCAGTAAAATGGGCATTAGAAACTTTAAAGTACTATCTCCTGGGACGTCGCTTTACTCTTGTCACTGACCACTCCCCTTTACAGTGGCTGAACACAATGAAGGACAAAAACGCCAGGCTAACGAGGTAGTACCTGGCGTTGCAACCCTTCTGCTTTGATGTTAAACATCGAGCGGGTAAGCTCCATCAAAATGCTGACTATTTTTCTCGGGAGGGTGGTCAATCGGTGGGGTTAGCTAGATCCAAGTGTTTCTTCGGCTCCACTGTGGGGGGGGAGTAAAGCGATCCTGTACTGCAGTTCAACCTCTCAATCAACCACAAAGTTCCCAACAAGGATCACCTGACGTGGGAGTGACGTTGGGGCGGAAGTGCAGTTACAGCGGTCGCCATCTTTGTTGGGGGCAGCAACCCCGGAACATGCTGGAACATTCTCGAATCATCAGATGATTGAGTGCTGCTGATTGGGGGGGCAGGGGGGGGGGGAGAGTTTCCTTGTGTATATAGGGCCCAGATTGTAACAGCTCAGGGTTAGTTTTTTATCACAGATGCTTGTTAAAAGAGGATGCTAACACTCTAACACTCTGTGTGGACTTTTTATCAAATAGATCCAGAGAGAGAAAGAGAGAAAACCCAGTGGAATGCTGACTCTTCCCATGAAGTGAAGACCTCCAGGAAGCTGGAAACACTAAAATAATTATTTTTTCTGTTCATTGCAAGTCCTTGGTTAGCGGTTCTCTTACGTTTAAGAATTTGACCAAACCGAATACCATTGTTGGTAGTAGGGGAGGATTTTTCAAGGAATTATTTTGGTTATTTTTTTGTAAAGAGAGTATGATCTTTGAGTTCTTCTTATTAAAATAAGAAGAAGGAATGTATACAGAAATGTATGAATAAAAAGCCTGTGGAATTACGAAGATGTTGTGAAAGAAAATAAACAGAAAATAATAGAATTTTCTAGAAAACCAATACTGCCTCAAGTGGTTTTCTTCGGTAGCGCACCCCATATTCCCACAGTCTGTGACACCATCCTTATTATTTTCTGTTTTATATTTGTAATTAATTTAGAACAATTTGTAGATTTTATTTTTCATTTTGACATTATGGACTTTTTTGTGTTGATCAGTGGCAAAAACTCCATAAATCCATTTTGATTCCATGTTGTAACACAATAAAATGTGGAAAAGTCCAAGGGGGGTGAATACGTTTGAGAGCCACTGTATATATATATATATATATATATATATATATATATATATATATATATATATATGTTTCAAAGGGGTTACATTTAGTACAGGTAGTAACACCAAAATAAACACAGCTTGTAGCTCCCTGTGTATTCCGGAAGACTCCGGCAGGACAGAAGCAATACATACAGGCCAGCCAGGGACTACATTTCCCAACAGCCACGTTGAACCCACAATGACGGATTTAGCGGGAGTGATGAGAAGGTCAAGAGAGGTCAAGATCAAAACACGGCAATATGAACGCAGAGATTAAAGTGCAAGCCGAGAGCGGGATGATGCACTCTGCTCGAGTCTGTTACATTTGGCTTGGTACTATTTCATGTATTATACACTTTCTACTGTATTTAATGTATTATGCATTTTTTTTTACTGTATATCATGCATTTCTCTGTATATAAAGTATTACGGATTTTCTTGTTACAGCATCTTGTAAAGTGCTTTGTGATGGTGCTCCACTATGAAAGGCGCTATATATAAAAAAAGAGTGATTGATTGATTTCTGAATGGTGAACAAAGAGAACAACAAATAAAATAGACTCAGTCAGGAGAAACACAACCCAGCAGGGACGGATACAGTACCTGTTTCCAAGGCGGTACGGACTAAGATATTGTGGACTCAAAGCATTACGACACGGGACCACAGCATTGGAGCACTGGAGCACTGGAGCCCTGGACAGTGAGTACCCGTAACTGTTCTGTCTTTACTCACAGATTTGTTGAGGTGCGGGACATTTTAAAAAGGACCTGGCCCAAGCCAGTGTGTAGCGGGACTGTAATAAAAAACAACAAAGTACAGGGCATTTCAAGTGAGGCATGTGAACGGTGTTTATGCCTACAGTGCAATCAGTGAACATAATAAAAACTCAGGGACGCCAACTGGATTTTTAAAAAGAAAATAAACTTTATTTTTATGTCCAGAGAGAAGTGGAACCTGTAGAAGAGAAAGAGTTTTGAGTTATAAAAAGGGCAGTGACCACTTGTACAACGCAACCTATACAGCAGTGTTGTTGTTTGTCTCCACGAAGGGGTGGCTGGGTACCGTGTGTCTTGTGCCTTGCAGTACCGCAGAGGACACCGGTGGCAGTCGTGAGCACAAACTCGTTCCTAGACTTGCCTGACGAACCTGAACCCGCAGCGCCATCTAGTGGAAGCTTGCGACAACCTGGAAAGAGAGAAAAGAAAAGACAGTACCAAGCCAACACAGAGGGCAGCTGACTGCAATCAACAACAACTTACCTGAAACAAAGAGATAAGATTCCAAGTCCTGGACTGTGTGATTATAACTGTTATTATTATTTTGTCATTACAATCAAGAACGTCTGTGCGTTGTTATTATTTTTATTGGGAAAAATAATGAAAACAAATATTGCTCCCGATCTTGGTCTCTGTCACGTCCTTCTGCACCAAAACAGACACAGTTTGCAAGTCTTAGAAATACATGGACTGTACTGGTTCACTATATATATATATATATATATAGTGCCGTGAAAAAGTATTTCCCCTGGTCTGATTTTCTGCATTTTTGCACATTTTCCACATTGTATTTGGTCAGATTATTGTATGTAGTAGTATATAGAGGGAGTCTGAGAGAAAAAATGACACCAAAGTTTGGTGCTTCTTTCATTTGTTTGGTGTGCAAGGTAATCAAACATGCAATCTTCAGGTGTGAAAAAGTTTATTGCCCCCCCAGTTAACTCAACCCAATTAAAGGGATAATTAGGGTCAGCTGATTGAGTACTTTGGTTAACAACCAGGCCTGATTTGGGCCAGCCCTACCCAATATAAATCTGACTAACTTTGGCCCTTACCATCAGAGTGAAAATGTCAGCACACAGGTTCTAGAGCAGAGTTTCCCAATCCTGGTCCTAGGGACCCCTGTGTCTGCTGGTTTTCATTCCAACTGAGCTCGCAGTTACTTAATTGAACCCTTAATTGAACTATTCATTAGCTTAATTATACCTTTTTAATTGTGTTCAGCTTTTAAACAGTTGGAGATTTCAAGTTAACTATACAATTTTATAAGTAACTTGAAATCGGCAACTTTTTAGGACCTGAGAACAATTAAAAGGGTCTAATTAAGCACATTATTGGTTCAATTAAGGGTTTGATTAAGTAATTGAGCTCAGTTGGAATGAAAACCAGCAGACACAGGGGTCCCACAGGACCAGGATTGGGAAGCCCTGTTCTAGAGGCACATCATGCCACAAACAAAAGAAATTCCTGAAGACCTCCGGAAAAAAGTTGTTGATGCCTATCAGTCTGGAAAGGGTTACAAAGCCATTTCTAAGGCTCTGGGGCTCCACCAAACCACAGTCAGAGCCATATTGTCCAAATGGAGAAAGTTTGGGACAGTAGTGAATTTTCCTAGCAGTGGCCATCCTGCTAAAATCTCTCAGCGCAAGGTGTAAAATCGTCCAGGAAGTCACAAAGAACCCTAGAACAACATCCAGGGATCTGCAGGCCTTTCTCGCCTCGGCTAAGGTCAGTGTTCATGACTCCTCCATCAGAAAGACACTGGACAAAAATGGTATTCATGGCAGAGTAGCAAGGCGGAAACCATTGCTCACTAAGAAGAACATGAATGCTTGTCTCAAGTTTGCCAAAAAGCACCTGGATGATCCTCAAGAGTTCTGGAACAATGTTCGATGGACAGGTGAGTCAAAAGTGGAACTTTTTGGCTGACATGGGCCCCGTTATGTCTGGCGATAACCAAACACTGCATTCAACAGTAAGAACCTCATACCAACGGTCAAGCATGGTGGTGGTAGTGTCATGGTTTGGGGATGCTTTGCTGCATCAGGACCTGGCCGCCTTGCCATCATTGAAGGAACCATGAATTCTGCTCTGTATCAGAGAATTCTACAGGAGAATGTCAGGCCATCCGTCCATGAGCTGAAGCTGAAGCGCAGCTGGGTCATGCAGCAAGACAGTGATCCGAAACACACAAGCAAGTCTACATCAGAATGGTTGAAGAACAAGAAATTTAAAGTTTTGGAATGGCCTAGTCAAAGTCCAGACCTAAACCCCATTGAGATGTTGTGGCAGGACCTGAAACAAGCAGTTCATGCTCGAAAACCCACAAATGTCACTGAGTTGAAGCAGTTCTGCATGGAGGAGTGGGCCAAAATTCCTCCATGGCACTGTGAGAGACTAATCAATAACTACATGAAGCGTTTGGTTGCAGTTATTGCTGCTAAAGGTGGCGTAACCAGTTATTGAGTCTAAGGGGGTGATTACTTTTTCACATGGGGGCATTGAGTGTTGCATAACCTTCTTTAATAAATAAATGAAATATGTATCAAATTTTTGTGTTATTTGTTCACTCAGTGTCCCTTTTATCTAATATTAGGTTTTGGTTGAAGATCTGATAACATTCAGTGTCAAAAATATGCAAAAGCAGAAAATCAGACAGGGGCCAAATACTTTTTCACGGCACTGTATATATAAATACTTATCTAAATTGTACTTGCTATGAATGTTGTACATGCATTTTTCCTATACTTTATTTAGGTACACTCCTACAAAATTATATATATATATATACACACACACACACAATCACAAAATTAATAAAACAAACCGTCTAAAATTTTCCAAGAAATATGAACAGAAATCTAAAGCATTCTTCAACAAAATTATCTGGTTCAATGAGACTAAAATACAACTTTTCCCCCAATATGGACCATATGTTTGGAAAGCCTTCAATGAAGAAAACATTGTAAATACAGTTAGACATGGAGGTGGTTTGATCATGCTATGGGGGGGGTGTGACAGGGATGGTTCTAGTGCAGATGTGTGCAGCTGGGATGCTGTGCCTGGTGGCTTGGGTGTTGACGTCAGGCCAGGAAGATAGACACAGACACAGACAGCTCTTGGGTATGAATGCGCTGCTTGCGCATTTTAATTATAAATAAAAAGATTTAACAAAACAGAAACACTTTATAAAACAAAAAGGCATGTTGGCCAAAACAAATAGACAAACAAATAATAACTAAAACAAGTATGGTGCTGGTGTTAAACCAGCACGCATAGCAATTGTTTCTTTAGTTTTCTTTTACCTTTTACTCTCTACTCCTGTTCTCCACTCCTGAACACTCCAACCCCGTTCAGCCAAATCTGCAGGTCTTTTATATTGTGGCTGAGAGCTATCAATTACCTTGTTTATCCCTCAACCACATTCGGCACTGACTTTATCATATGCGTGGTCAACAGCCAGTTTAGCAATAAGTACTCGCTGTTGACCAAGCATTCTCACGATTTTATCTGGATGGCGCATTTTAACCACATCCAGGCTGTAAACAATAATAAAACAGAGTGTTTTTACAAAATTAAACAAGAAGTTTAAAATAATAATATAACAAATAATATAATACACACAGGGGTGGGGCGTACCCCATCACAGATGCGTATTGAGGCAACCATTTGAGCAGGTGGGCTCGCCCAGCGCTGAGCTGATCGGGAGGTCCGGATTGGCTGGGGGGCGTGCCCGAGGAAGCTGCATCTGCGCCACAGCTTGAGGCAACTGCCCCGCCATGCTACACAGACGCTTTGTTTACATCGAAGAGGAGAGCGTCCTCTCTGCAGGATAACTTCTACGGAACCCTTCAACTGCAAGACGGTGCCTGTGAGGCTCTGCCCAGCCAGGACTGTCGTAAAGACCAGGAGTCGCTGGGAGGCCGGGACTTCGGGAGCAACAGCAGTAGGTTAGTTCAGAGGGTGTTGATTCCAACCAGTATAGAGAGGGTTTCGTAGTATAGTAGGTTCCTGGAGCGGGATGTCTCTTTTAATGAGGCTAGCACTCGCCTTGTCTGGCAAACTTTTATTTTTAGCTTTGCTTTGTTGTGTTTTCTTTATTAAATCTGACACTAGGGCTACCATTGCTGGTACCCAATGCAGTGATGACCCACAGACGTAACACTGTTACAGGGTGTTTTAGCAGTTCAGGGACTGGAGACATTCATGTGATTAAAGATCAAATGAATACGGCCATGTATCAAAACATTCTACAAAGTACAATGATACCATCTGCTCATAGGCTTTCAACACAACAACAACCCAAAGCATACAGCCAAGTCAACTCTGGAATTCATGAATAAATCGAAGACAAAAGTTCTGGAATGGACTTTGCAATCACCAGATCTCAATCCAATAGAAATGCTTTGGACTGATCTGAAAAAGCTGTAGCCCAGCATTGTGTATTGAATCTGTCTGAGCTGAAGGAAATATGCAAGACAGAATGGGCCCAGATTTCACCAACAAGATGTAACATACTGGGTAAGAATGATCATAAATGTCTGAAAGCTGTAATTAAAGCAAAAGGACACATGAAATACTAAAGCAGGGGTGCCAATAGTTTTGTCATGAACAAATACTTTAACTAAAATAAGTCTGTTTGTTTAAAAAAAAAAAGTTAAATTACTAGAAATTGTGTATTTAGCATTGTGTTTTATTAAAAAGTGTTCACTAAATGCTTGTCTTTAATTCTTGTTACCTTGACTATTTGGCCAGTAAAAGATGATGCAGTACAACTTCTTGCCACCTAACAAACTTTCGGTGCACTTCTGTGCATTTTATGTTTTTACATAGCTTTTTGTCAATCATGAAGAACGAGAGCTGCTCATCATAAATATATACATTTATTTTAAAGTTCTTCATAATGGTGGGTATTGGTGTGGTCTATATCATGCTTTAATGATGAAGACTTTATCAAGCACTGCTGAGACGACACATTCTCATCAGACCTTAGCAAAGAAGAAGGAATGATTAAGGTATTATATAAACATTCTACAACATGCACAAAAACATCCAAATTAGAATAAGTTTATCAGCCATATAAAGACATGAGTTTTACAAAAAGGGATAAGTTACAAGAAAGGATCAGCCTTATAAAAATGTAATTTATGTAAACATGAGCAAGTTAATAAAGAAGTTTGCTTGGGACTAGCTTGCACCACCCCTTTCATTCTTAGAAATTGAGGGAGTGATAGATGAAATAAGAAACTTTCCTGAATTCATGCTGATTCATGAAAATCCCCATTACTTTTCTCTGTCTTGCTATGTTTTACTGTATATTGCTTGTAATTTCAAGAGTGTCTTGAGTTTGGTTTGTGGTGTTGGTGGACTGGTTGGGGGACTGTTCATTTTACTTGCTTGGCATTGCTCACTTACTAAATATATAATTGTCTCCAAAAATATGCAAATTCCTTTTAGGAGTCAGCCCTATTTACAATGCAGAGGTACAGTATCCCAAAATATTCTCTAGATGAATGACTGGTGGCATTTGTTGCTCATTTGAACCCAATCAAACCACTTGTCCACTAAATACCTTGGTATCCCTGCATAAATAAAAACTCAAAATAAGAAATACATCCCCACAAGGGCAGTGGTACCCCAAATGTTATTTATGTACTAACAATGCAAAATGACTGTTTGGGATATTTGTTCTTCATTTTACCCCCACTATCTCATTATGTATTTCATTTTTTGTATTCTAATTTGGCTGGAGTCACTACCAGGACTCTAGATGCAATAAACAAAAAAGGCAGACATTTTTAATGAAAACACAAGAAAGTCTTTAGGTATAGGTATTATATGCACATTCCTTTCCTTATGCACAGAACATTTTCCAAAATCGAGATTCTCTTTTTGTTTTTAACTGAATTATATCTAGTTACATCTTGATCAACATTTGCATTGATATTGGAACATGTAGACTTAAAATATGCAATGTATTAAAGTAAGCAGAATGTTCCTAGTTCCCTGAAATAGATATGTAACCATTACTGAATGGGTGTTTACCTCCTAAAGACCCCAAATCCTGAATACTTTATACCAAAGCTCAAAAGCACTGCAGTCACAGATTTCAGCGCCATTCTTCCTTCAAGTCTCCTGCGAATAATGTAAGCAGCGACTTTGAAGGTTAATGGTTACATTTCTATTCATGGGAACCAGGGTTATGATAATAACCTAAGTTCCCTTTCAAGTATGAAATGTAATCATTACTGAATGGGTGAGTATACCCAAGTCGTCACGAGAGGCTGCTCTGTGCGTCACCATTCGGTACCCCAGTAACAAGTAGCTAGGGTGAACAATTGAGGGAGAATTTCACCTCTGTGCCTGTGTTGTAAGGGTTGACTGGGAAGCCACCCTTAACACTCTAGTTCCAAAACCAGAGTTTTGAGGATCCACGACATTTAGTCTGTAGAACCTTGTGAAAGTATGGGGAGCAGCTCACACCGCTGCAGTGACAGATGCACCCTGGAATGAAGGCTACGAAGTGGAATGGGCAGTGAGCTTTTCTGGAGGGGGCAAATTGGCCAGCTCATAGGCAGTCTTGATCATGTCTGCTATCAACTTGGACAGCCGTTGCCTAGACAGGGCTTGACCATAGGACTTTGCCCCATAGCAGACAAAACATTGTTCAGACTTTTTGTCCTGTCAAAATAATACACCAGGGCCTGAACTGGGCAAAGTGTATGGCGCCATCGCTCCCTGCCAGACTGGAAAGGAGGTGGATGAAAAGCATCCAATTACACAGACTGGTTGACATGGAAAGCCGAGATAGTCTTCAGTAATAAAGCAGGATTGGCGTGGAGCGTGACGTTTGTCCTGGCCTCTTTAAAAAATAAGCAGGCTTTCGCGACAGAGAATGCCTGCATCTCACTCACCCGCTTTGCGGAGGTGATAGCAAGAAAGAAAGCTGCTTTAAACGATAGCAATTTCAGCTCAGCTGAATGCATGGGTTCAAACGGAGGCTTCATGAGTGCATTAAGCACCACGTTTAACCTCCAGCGAGGGACAATGTCCTTCATAGCTGGATGAAGCCACTGAGCCCTTTTCAATAAATGCCCCGCAAGGAAGTGAGCTCCTGGGGGGGCAGTGTCAATCTTGACATGGCAAGCTGAAATAGCTGCCAGATAGACCTTTAAATGTAGCGAGGGATTTCCCCTTGTCAAAAAAGTCCTGCAAAAATTGCAGTATAACTGCCATAGGACAAACCATGTCTGGAAGATGCCCCACTGGGAATGCGTGGACGCTGCCCTGGCATTCTGTAGGGTGTCAATAACCCTGTTGGAAAGTCCCAGGTGACTCAAATGCAACCGTTCAGGGGCCAAATGCAACCGTTCAGGGGCCAGACCCAGAGCTGCAGGCTCGATGGGTCGGGCTGCCATAAGGTCATACTCGTGTGGCTGAGCAGGCCATGGCGCGTCGGCAGTCTCCACGGCTGGCCACTCAGGAGCTCCATCAGGGTTGAAATCCAGATTCTCCTGGGCCAGTATGGGGCTACTAAGAGCACCTTGGTCCGGTCCTGTCTGATTTTTTTCAGACGCCGCAGGATCAGAGGGATTGGTTGGAAGGTATATAACAGAATCCTCGGCCACTGGTCTATTCCCAGCGGTTCCCCGCCTCCTATTATGGGGAACCAGAGGGGACAGTGGGTTGATTCCTGGGAGGCAAAGAGGTTTATCTCTGCTCTCCCAACCTCTCCCAGATGAGGCTCACCACCTCGGGGTGAAGCCTCCACTCTGAGCTGCTGGGGACTCCCCTTGAAAGGGGGTCTGCAGGCCATTTCGTCACCCTGGGCAGATAAACTGCCCTTAGTGAGAGGAGGTTCTTGTGCGCCCACAGCAAAAGCTTGTGAGCCACGCGATTGAGACTGGGTGACCGCGGGCCGCCATGGTGGTTTATGTAGGCCACCACTGTTGTGTTGTCTGTACGTATAAGCACGTGTCTCCCTTGACCCGCCTGTAAAAAAATTCTGCAAGGAAAGGTATTCTGCCTGCAGTTCTAAAACATTGATGTGGAGACCCTTCATGGGGGGGTTCCACACACCTTGCACGCCTCGGTCATTCCATGCAGTGCTCCAGTCCAGACTGGACGCGTCTGTGGTGACGACATTCCTTCTGGTGACACTGCCCAGCGCTACGTCTTGTTTCCACCAAGAGAGTGCCCTTAGACAGAGGTGGGACACTGTTAATAGGCGGTCGCGGTTCAACGTGGGCTGGAAGACCCTGCGATTGAACCAGGCCCGCAGAGGGCACATATGCAGGACCCCCAAAGGACGGGTCTGGGAAGCTGTTGCCATCAGGCACAGAAGTTTCTGGAATGTCATTACCGTTAGTGCCAGAGTGGCCAGCATGGACCCTGAGTCTAAGCACACTCTGAGATAGGAGGCTGTCTGGAAAGGTGTGAGCTGTCTCTTCCCATGATTCACCGTAAGGCCCAACCGTTGTGGCCGGTGACAAGTTCCGTGTGAACCTCTGCCTGTGCTGGAGACTCGGCACAAATTAGCCAGTCACCCAGATAGATATTGAGTACAAAATAGCTTCCATGCACTTCGAGAAGGCACATGGAGGTAGGGCGAGGCCAAATGACAAGACACAGAACTCATACGCGATTCACTGAAAGCCAAACCGCAGGTACTTTCTGAGCGCTGGTTTTATGGGGATGTGGAAATTGGCATCCTTGAGGTCCACCATGGTGAACCAGTCGCCTGGTCTGATTGACTGTAAATGCCGATGCATTGTCAACATCTTGAATCATCTTCGGCACCTGTCTGAGGTCGAGGATCAGCCTGAAGCCACCATCCCGCTTTGGCACTAGGAAGTATGTGGAGTAGAACCCTTCCTCCATCTCAGAGTCTATAATGCAAATAGCCAATTTTTGCAGCAGAGCTGCTACCTCCTGAGACTCCACAGCGCTGTCTTGTGGGTCTGTGACTAATGTTGTAGGAGGGGGACCGTGCTTGAATTGTAGTGAATAGCCGGTCTGAATGGTAGCATGCACCCAGATGTCTGTGGTGCACTGACGCCAATAGTCTAGATGGCTCCCTGAGCAGGGGCCCTGGGCCTGATTTAAAGATTGTTTGATGAAAACAAACTATAAGTAATTATACACATCACAAAGAAATCATGCCGTCCTATCGAAAAAGTTAGTAAATGATTGCAAAATGCAGCCGACAACTGCTGCGCGTGCACAACACTCGTATTTTACCTCAGACATGAGCAAAAGAAAAATTAGACGCGCCTGTGGGATGATCTCATTACACGCATGCGCAATGCGCCAGGGGATACAAATTTCTGCGGGGTGGATGGTGGGGGGCGGTGGGGTACTATAGGGTGACCATACGTCCCCGTTTTCCGGGGACAGTCCCCGCCCCAGGCAAATAATGTCCCCGGAATGGTCCCCGGTTCATGAAGCTTGTCCCCCAATAAACTCACTATTAATTTCTCGCATTGGTCTAATGTAATGAAAATGTGTTAGAAAGAAATATCCATGTTGCTATAATTAAATTACATCCAATCGCTTTCTTGATTCATCACTGACATTCGTAGTAACCAATCAGGTTTTCAGTTTAGTTGACGATCCAACCTCCGTTTAAAAAAAAAAAAAAAAAAAA
The DNA here is from genome assembly GCA_036884735.1 of Huso huso. NCBI lineage: Eukaryota > Metazoa > Chordata > Actinopteri > Acipenseriformes > Acipenseridae > Huso > Huso huso. The sequence continues at coordinate 46,526,474 of CM072667.1, read as the reverse complement.
AAAAAAGTTACCGTGGGTTGATAGACAGAAATTCCTACCACTCAGTTTCTTTGTATAATCACTGACATTCTACAGTCTGTAGCCTATCGTTCTAGTTTGTTGAGCTGACCTGCTCTTGTTTCAACTGTAGTAAATCCAGCTTCAGTACACACTGGAGCGAGTGTGAAGTACTAGACTTAAGAGGACATTATGACATTATTTACATTACTTTGTTTTTTTAATAAATGCATTACCGTAGTTATGTATTTTTGTCTGAAAAAACAAAACAAAATCACTCGGTTTAGATAGGCTAACTGCATCACATGAAAAGATAAAACAGCTGCATGAGGATTATACGAGAATGGCTAGGGAGTAAATCCAAACCTTTATTATAATATATAGTACACTATATTCGTTCGTTGTCCCGTTTTTCATAAACGCCTGTGATATAGGCATTAATAAGTGTTCTTGCTTGGTGCGTATGTAAATGTGTTAAACAGTGTTGAAGAAAAAAATCCATCAAAATACACTTTTTTAAAATATTTTTTTTTCCCTTCTCTAAATTGACATGACATGAAAACCCATAACAGCATTCTGTGTCAGTAAAATTCAATTTTATATTTCCAGGAATCTCCTGGTTATCCATATCCCAAAGTTCCCAGTATGTCCATGTGTAACCCTGGCTACTTCGCTTTGGCTTGAAGGCAGCAGGAGAAGTAGGCTCTTGCATATTGCCTGTTTTGTTTAGTTTGGGGAATTTTTAAAATGTCTGCTTTTTTTGAAAATTTAAAGTTTTTTGCAATTATTGCGGAGTGTGTGTTTGTTTCTTTAGCTTATATGCATATTTGTTTTCTATTTGTAATGAATATGTGCATCTGTTAAAATATAAGCTGCTCACGATACACTCTGCAACACACATTTCAATCTTGGCTACTTTGCTGTGCTCCAATAACTGAGTGTCCCCAGATTTGGTTTACAAAATATGGTCACCCTAGGGTACTGAATTGGTTACAACGCCGGCAGTGTCACGGACATCTGAAGCGTCTTTTTTTAGACTGATAAACAGAATCCTGAGCCATTAATCCGCTTTGGGAGCCTGATCTGGGTTACGGCCGCCCTGACCACTTCAATAGAGAAAAACCGGTATGGACCGCTGATGTTGAAGTCCAATCCGATTTTTTGACTCTCCAATGGCGGTACGGTACGGACCACGGTACAGCGCTGAACCGGATAGCGCACCGGTTTTTGCGGTCCAGTATGCATCCCTATTAAACATAGTTTGAAAGATAACATTTGAGGTGCTTTATCAGAGACTTAAGCCCTCATATTGACCAATCTGGTTACAGGAAATATCTGATCTACTTTCTAATTACATTGAGTATAGCAAATAAAGTAAAAACTTTTTTTTTTTTTTTTTTTTTTTTAAAGAGAATAGTGTTTGCTTTCAGCGGCAATACAGTGACAACAATATCAATTAGTCTCTGGTTTGAATGACGAGTTGAAGAAATCTAAGCACCTAATTTGACGCAGTCTGATTACTTTCAGCAACTTCACAGTAACAACACAGGACGGTGCTCTGTTCTCTAACAAAGCCACAGTGCACAAGTTACTGAACAAATAGCATGATCAGAATTAACACATGTAGACTACTATATATTTTTAATTCCTAATACTTTATTTATTTATTTTTTAAAATTATTTTGCTTATACTTTTTAGGACTAATGGTAGCTTAAATATTGAGACTTACACAAATACACAAACCTGCACGGTCTCTAATCCTAATTAAACACCAGTACTTTATTTAGATGTTTTATAAACAGTTCAGAAACCATGTTTGCTTTTGTGTACAAGGTACCTGACCTGAAGAAGAGCTCCATGCAAGTAGAAGATTTTTTTTCTGTCTTGTTGAGTTATTATTTACGCTATTGGAAATACCCAGGACGCGACATAGTCCACAGGTGGGATATTGAAGCCTGAAGCTACCAGAGCACACATGGAATTCTGAGCAAACAGTATTATCCATGAGGAAAACGTTTGTATTCATTAGAAAAAAATAAATAAATAACTTATCCATTTTCTAATAGCAATAGTATGGAAGCCCATTCCCGCCATAAAAAAAAAAAAAAAAAAAAAACACTATCTCAGAATTCTGACTTACTAAGTCTGAATTCTGAGATATTAAGTCAGAATTCTGAGATACTAAGTCAGAATTCTGAGATACTAAGTCAGAATTCTGACTTAGTAAAACAGAGGCAGAAGTATATACCGTAAGTTTTGTTGTTGAATAAAGAATTGTGTTTTAAACATTTAGAAAACAATACAAAGGATATTCTAGCAAATTAAGCAGTTTTGGATGCTGGAAAATATGGACTTAAGGGACCAAATTAAGAAATATTTCAGCTCTGGTTTCAGCAACCGTGAAATACAGCAACGTTTGAAAGAATGCCATGAAATTAACATTAGTAACACTATGTAACACAATTTTTGTTCCTGGGTAGTAAGTGTTATTTCCTAATTGCTTATGCCTCAAAAGTATAGAAAATGGCTATTATTCCCCACAAACTTTGCTTTTGTGACCAGGACAGTGATATTTTGAAATTTACCTATTTCCAATGAGAAAACGGGCAAATTTGTGTCTTTTCGTTCACATAAAGTCAGAAAAAAACAACATATGAATCCAAATTAACATGTATTTATACTAAAGTAATACAAAAATGACTACAAAAGATTTAGAAGTGAGTAGTTTTTTCGAGATTTACGATTATACTGTAAATCACTTTCACGAATCAGCCCCAAATGTAGTCTCCCATCATGTTCTCGTTATACTGTCCTTGGTAGCGGTGTTCAAAGTCCAGTATATCCTGGTGGAAGCGCCGCGCCTTGCTCCTCTGAGTACGCCTCCCATGTTCTCCTTGAATTTATCAAGATGAGCGTCAAGGATATGGACTTTGAGGGACATCCTACAGCCCATTATGCCGTAGTTCTTCACCAGAGTCTCAACCAGCTCCACATAGTTTTCGGCCTTGTGATTGCCCAGGAAGCCACTGCGACAAAGCTGTTCCAAGCCGCTTTCTCCTTACTAGTGAGCTTCTTGGGGAATTCATTGCACTCCAGGATCTTCTTTATCTGTGGTCCGACGAAGACACCGGCTTTGACCTTTGCCTCAGACAGCTTAGGGAAGAAGTCTTGAAGGTACTTGAAGGCTGCCGACTCCTTATCTAGAGCTTTGACAAATTGTTTCATAAGGCCCAATTTGATGTGCAGTGGTGGCATCAGCACCTTCCAGGTGTCCACCAGTGGCTCCCACTTGACGTTGTTCCTCCCCACAGAGAACTCGGTCCGCTGTGGCCAGTCCCGCCTGTGGTAGTGCGCCTTGGTGTCCCTGCTGTCCCAAAGGCAAAGATAGCAGGGAAACTTGGTAAAACCTCCTTGGAGACCCATCAGGAATGCCACCATTTTGAAGTCTCCTATGACCTCCCAGTCGTACTCATCATACTTCAAGGCGTCCAGCAAGGTCTTGATGCTGTTGTAATCCTCTTTGAGGTGCACCGAGTGAGCCAGGGGAAGAGACGGGTACTTGTTACCATTATGGAGCAGCACGGCTTTGAGGCTCCTGGATGAGCTGTCTGAGTTACTCCAAGTTTACTCAGCACTGAATCTATCTGGAATGTTCTGGAAAATAGGTACATTTCAAAATATCACTGTCCTGGTCACAAAAGCAAAGTTTGTGGGGAATAATAGCATTTTCTATACTTTTGAGGCATAAGCAATTAGGAAATAACACTTACTACCCAGGAACCAAAAAAAAAAAAAAAATTGTTACACAGTGTAATCGGAGTTTGGAGACAATGCTGCAAAGAATGAATCTATACAGAAGAAAAAACAAAACGGATGAGCTTGAAGTTGCTAATTATATCCAACAACAGCTTTCAGCATCAGGCAAACTGCATGGGTACAGGTGGATGTACCACAAGTGTTGGATGAATGGCATGATTGTAAGTAGAGAGACTGTCAGGCTTATTTTAAGACTTTTAGATGCAGAAGCAGTAGATTTAAGAGCAAGAAATCGGCTTCGCAGACGGACCTACTTTAGCCGTGGGCCCAATTTTGTCTGGCACATAGACGGGTATGACAAACTTAAGCCATATGGAATAGCCATAAATGGATGCATTGACAGATTTTCACGTCAGTTGATATGGCTACATGCATACTCAGCCAACAGCGATCCACAAGTTATTGCCGGGTATTACATGAATGCTGTTTCTGAATGTCAAGGATGTCCCCACAAAATCAGGATCGATATGGGTACGGAAAATATTCATGTTGCCGACATGCAACACTTTCTGCAACTGCATGGTGGAGACTCACAAGGAGCTGATCAAAGTGTTATATCTGGTCCTAGTACTGGTAACCAAAGGATTGAACAGTGGTGGCTTACACTCAGAAAGGAGTGCATACAGTTTTGGCTTCATCTTTTTCATTGTCTAAAAAGGAGATGGCAATTTTGCAGACAGCGACCTGGATAAGTCCCTTATTCAGTTCTGTTTCCTCAATTCAATTCAGGTGAGACAACAGTGTTTGATCAAACCTCTGTATTGTATGCATACGGCACATAGACACAACTCCAATGTTTTGTAATTCCTAGATTGTTGGTGTACAATACATATAAAATAACTAATAGGATATATGGATAAGATGACAAATTATATTGTTCTGTACTACATAAATGATCCAATGTGTATATAATACTTTGCTTTAGCAAGGAATACAGCTACATAATCAATTTGAAATGCAATTATATGGAGAAGTGATTGGTGCTGAATCCCAGGAGAAAATTGAGTGAGAAAATGTATGCAGTAGATTTACCTTAGATTCAGTTTAAAATAAAAGAGATAATACACGTGTGGTTTTCTTTGTATATTATTGAATGCTGTTGAGTTTTCTATTATTGTTTTATTGTCATTCTCATCATCAACAATAATTACATTTAACAATTTCTATGGTTGTAAATCCTACACATGCAATAATTAACAGCTTGTCTCGTGCTGAACTCATATGGTTGGTTTCACAGACGTTGATTATCCCCAGTCTTAGACTACCATACCTAATGCTATTTGAGGTAAAGTAACCCAAGATTTGTGCGAACCAGGGTATGTGAAACCAGCCATATGAGTTCAGAACAACCTGTTAATTGTTGCATGAGCAGGATTTCCAACCATATAACTGGTTAAATTAATAATTAGTAATTATTATTAATGATGAGAATGACAATAAATAATAATAATCACAGAAAACAAAAAAGCATTAAAAAAAAACAAAGAAAACCACACATTTTAATGTTTTTTTAATTTAAAACAGGATCTAAAATAAATCCACATGCATATATTTTTTTCACATACAGTACCTCACAGCTTTTTTGTATATTACAGATTGAACTGAATGAAGTTTGCTCAACTTGGAGCAACCATCGCATCCGTCCAGGACATAATGCTAGATCCCGACATGGTCGCCCTGCCATCATGTATGCAGCACCCAATTTATATGGGACAAGAGACTACCTGCATCCTGTAGATGCTGTGTTTCAGGAGATGTGCAGAGAAGAATGTTTATTTAAAGAGTATCCTTGTGATGAGGATGTGTTTGCTCTATGCCTTCATCTCTTAGCTGAGACCAATCTGCACATTCCAAATGATGAATATGAATCCGTTAATATGTATGTGCACCTACGGGAAGCAATTTTGAATGTACTTAATTAACAGTATGACTTGTACTATGCTCACCAGGAAAACATTCTCAGCATCGGTTAATTGCCAGTTAGGTATTTAAAACAGGACCAGGTAGGAATGCCATTTTCTTTACTTACTTAAGAAAGTGGAAGTAACTAAACAACTTCACAACAGGTATGAAGTCAATGACGTTCACTACTCCAAGTTACTGTTGAAATACACCTACCTATTATAGTGGATTAGAACACCAGCTCTTTCATTGTAACAATAAACTGCTTAACTGGTAGCTCATAACTAGCATATAGTGATTCTGAAGTTGAGTTATTTGTGCTATATGGGGTTGGCAGTTTGATGCTCTTTTTCTTGTTTTTGGCAATCCTTGCCTGGGACTCCCAATACTGTAAATAGGCAAAGGCTTTCTCTGTAGATGGATGTAGGCTGTATAGTGTCTTGCTATGCACAGAATCATATTGCCTATCATGTGTGTAATGTTTTGAAGTGTAATCTGAGGGAAGTCTGCAATTTTTCTGTAGATGCTGATCAACTTCCTATATAGCGTTGAGCTTGAAACAAATTGTGTAAAGGATGACTGCTCACAGTTCCAGAATCCTTCCTAGACTGCTAGGGCGAATCTTGCAAAAAAAAAAAAAAAAAAAAATCTGTCAAAAACATTTAAGGTTTAGTGTACACTGCTTTACTGTTTGAAAATGCCTATTATTGCATTTGGTGAAATAAAAAAGGATATATTTTATTTTGGTTAAAGTTATATGTTACATCTTTTTAATTAAAAGGTACTTCTTCAAATTTCTTTATAAATCTTCAGAAACTATCTATTTCTCTTTTATTTGTTTAAAGTTTAAAAGCATTAAGGTACTTGAGAGCGTGGGTTACCGTGGATATTGTCCGCTTGGTTGGTTGCAGGTAGTCGGCGCACCAAGTAGTGAAATTATCCACGGTAACCAACACTCTCTCATACCTTAATACTTTTGTATTGAATAACTGTATTCACTATGGCTCGTTTTGTTGCAGTTCAAAATAGTTAGCCTGCTATATTAGCTTCTAAGTAAGAACATAACATTGAACAGTGTGATAATAAATAGAAACAAATCTTGCAAACTTTGAACAAGCTTTATTGTAAACTGGCTGCATATCAATAAATGTACAGAATATTTGACAGATATTTAACACTCGTAAGGTCATTTTCAGAAAATATATGTACAGCAATAAAAAAACTGCATCAGCATAACATACTCCTGTATTTGCTGTTTAAAGGGGAACCCGTATGTTGCCACAACTGTTTAAGTAATGTATGTATTTGTATTTATTTATTTTGACATTCTGACCACTTTTTTACACTATTAAATTGCAGTCCACTGCACTCAGTTTCACTTCAAATGTACCCTTCAGAACAACTTCAGAACTACATTTCCCATCACCCCCACCATACATACATGTGCAGGAGGATGATGGGAAATGTAGTTCTGAAATTATTCTGAAGGGTACATTTGAAGTGAAACTGAGAACAGTGGACTGCAATTCAATAGTGTAAAAGTGGTCTGAATGTCAACCAAGTTTAATAAAAACAATACATATCTTACATAAACATATGGGAACAAAAACAAAATACAGGAGTTCCCCTTTAATAACTACTATTGAAAGCTTTGAAGTCACAAGTTCTAAAATAATAAAATAAAACTAAAAGAAACTAATACAACATCGTATTGTTAGGCACTGTGGCAATGTGCCCTGCCCTTGTGTGCGTTTCTGTGTTGTATGTTGCGTGTTGTGTGTAAATGTTGGTGTATTGTAGTTGGTACATGGGATATAAATTTGGTCTGTGTTTCACGTGTATTTAAATTGTATATTTGTATTTAGGCACGGGATTGTACATCACTGCACGTGCATTTAAAGTATAGTATGTGAGCACGAGGTTGCACAGAATTAATTCACGTGCTGGGATTCAAGTGAATAATTAATTAGTAATTGAATCCCAGCACAACAGTATATATAGATGCACATTTCTTTCACTCGGGGTTGGGTGTTCGAGAGTGGAGAACGGGTGAGAAAGAGAAGGAGAAACGTTAAAGTGAAATAATCTATAAGTGTTTGTACTCACCGTGTTTGTTTGTCTCTCCGTGCACCGTTTGTTAAGTGTTTAGTACGTTTTGTTTGTCTATTTTATTTTGGCGTAGAGTGCCGTGTCCTGTTTTTGTGTTCTCTTGTTTTGTTTATTAAATGCTGAGCACAACCAAGTGCTCAGCTTCACCAACCTCGCTGTCTCTGTCTGTCTGTTTCTTCCGGGTCTGACGTGTCACTACCAGCCAGCCTTGTGACAGGCACCCATAACATTTGTAAATGCTAAGTGAGAATTTGGCTTGACATCAAGTTTTTAAGGATATTCCAAAGGCAAGTTATTTACTGCTTTCTAGTACCTTCCATTAGAAAAAAAAATCATAAAATTGTTATCCCCCTGGACCACATTTGAAAATAAACCCCATTCTCTTAGACTTTACTGTTATTTTGATTTTTGAACCCATTTCCAACAACTTACACCAAATCCATAACCCAAACATTAGTCTCCAAAATTCGATTAATTTCTGACCGAAAGTCAGGATAGTTATCATAGCAAACTGATAACTCAAGGAAGCAACCACAAGTATGGGAAACTGGTCTTCTTTGTAAACCTTGTAGGTGAGTAAATTCTACTGTGATGCTTTTACCAAGAAACAAGTCAGATCCTGTGCAAAATCGAAGAACCCGACTCTGGTGTTCCAAATCTGACTCCCTCATGTATCTCAACAAGTAACTCTGGATTTCTCTCTCAGCCGGATTTGTAAGAGTAGTTGTTGGGAATTTTAGAGATTTCACAAGTTTTCTTGAAGACGGTTGCATTTCATCGTACTTTTTATGCAGATCTTTAAAGTCAGAAGCCACCGGGCCAAGAATTTCAGATCACTGGTCAATCACAAAAGCTGGTTCTTGAAGCAATTCTTTGTGGGCTATTTCATGTAAAATCATTGCAAAATTACCTGCTGTTGGTACCTTTCTACAATTATGCATATCTAAGGCTTCCAACAGTTCTTTGTTGTCAACCAAATCGAAACTACAGGATGCCTGCTGAAATAATTCCTTTTCGGAATCTGGGACATACTGCAGGAAATTTGCGATAAGGTCGCTTGTTACAGCACCAAATGCAGCTTGCTCTACAATTACTGGAGCTAGCTTTATAGGAAAGTACTTTTCTTTTTTCCAACCAAAAACCAACAGGCGGCCTACACTTTCCCATTGTTTTTTCCCAAAATCATGTCTAAGAAAAGGAACCTTGTATGTTGTGCCAAGTGTACACTGCTCATAGAAATCACTCCAAAACCCACTTAGGCAGTCTCTCATGACACCCCCTTCATCTTGTGCCTTTTCAATTTTTCCATCAGGAAGTACAAGTTGGATACTGATCTCATTTTCCAAAATGCCATCTTCAGAGAAATGTGCAATGAGTTCTTGTAACAGTTGGCCACGATGAACACAAAGAATCTTCTTTTGAATCTTCTCAGAATTGCAAGTATTTACTTGGATAGTATCTGACAGAGGTAGAGTATCATCCAATGGAGGGTCATCAGTTTTTCCATGATTTCCCATGAAAAATGAAATAGTACTGTCTTCAAAATAATGGTCGTCTAAGGCCTGACCACTTTCAGTATCGCTACGTAAGAAATAAGTGTCTTCATCTGTAGCTTCATAGATGACAATGATGTTACTGGACCTGTTAGGGTCCTGGTCACCTCCACAAGCATCAATGCTCGTAGATTCTTCAGGACTAATGGTAGTTGTTGCAGATGGCATTGCTATTAGTTGTCCTGCTTCAAGACAAGAATCACCTCTGATGGTTGATCGTTCAACTATTTCAGCACAAGGTAAAGTGGTCAACTCTGGAATTTTAGTTTCACTTCTGACTGTATTACTATGTTAATAAGGCATGATTGGGAATAATCATAATACGCTAACTTAACAAAGACATATACGGTGGTTTACCACGATTTTTTAAGGACTAATACATGCCTAATGAGCAATGCTTAAAATTAAGTGTAGCCAATTCAAATATAATTATAGCGTAATTCTGAGAGTAAAACCACAATGATGCATACATATATATATATATATATATATATATATATATATATATATATATATATATATATATATATATATATATATACACACACACACAATAAATGGTCATTATAATAACGGTATTATAATCAGAATGATCATACATTACATACAGTTAATAATTATAATAATAATGTTAAATCAAAGGCAAGTAAAAATAACAAAGTAAAAGCACACACAATTAAAGAAATAAGAATCAATCGAGCCCCACACGTGGAAGTCTAGCTCACCATCTTGACAGCGTCTGCCCTTGTTATTTTATTTATTTATAACAGTAATTCTAAGATGTAGCTTATAGTACTGTAAAATACTACAACAACAACTATGTTCCCGAAACAATACTATTACTATCACCACTCATTTTTGGAATACTTAAGCACTTTTGTAATAATAATTCTTTAAAGTGTATTTCAGCATTAAAACTCATATTGTTTTGATTTGCAAGATATAGGTTAACGTTGCTTACCTGGTCTAAGCCAAGAGTGTCTGAGAAGCACACAGGCAGTAACGTTTAATTATATCGTTGGGCCGAATCCAAGGCGACCTTAATTTAACTTTATTCATGCGACACTTACCGTATACAAATGATGGCCTGCCTCGTGGCAGCCATCTTTGCCTCATGGACACTACGGTGCTACACAGTGCTTTCTAACAGTTGAAATTCCACGGATCATAGCATCTATCTATTATTTACCACATTGCAATATAGTGTGACCTGTATCTTGCAAATCAAAACAATACATTATTTGTTTTTAATAAAACTCATATTACAGGTGAGACGTTATTTATTCCGAATTAAATACAATTGTTATGTGTTAATGTGACAGATTAAAGCTTAACACACATAGACGTGTATGATGGAAGACTTAGTAATAAGAAAATGTCATACATTTAACTGGAAAATATCTTGAATCAGTTGACAAAAAATAATGTGAATATTACATAAAATGTGCCACTTACCCTCACTCAGGCTGCTATCCGCTCCTAACAGAAATCAGTCCAGTCTATTTTCTTCGGGTTTCACACGTGGAACACCTTAGATAGTATCTCAGAATTCTGACTTAGTAAGTCAGAATTCTGACTTAGTATCTCAGAATTCCGACTTAGTATCTCAGAATTCTGATTTAGTAAGTCAGAATTCTGAGATAGTTTTTTTTTTCTTTTTTCATTTTGTGGCGGGAATGGGCTTCCATACAATAGAACCCTCATAAGATGGCTTTACCACCTTCGGATCAGGACATCAGGCGGGCCTTACTAGACGGTAAAGCCATCTTTGTCAGGTTCTATTGATTTGGAAATGTTTGCTTAAATGTTCTAATATATATGTTACATGTGTAAAATAAGTACATCTATAGGTCACACATTTACTGGTTAGATTTACCAGCTCAGCGGTCAATGTATAAAATAACCAGTATGTGTGTAGATTTACCAGCTCTAAATGAGTTAAACTTAATTCTAAATCACACTTAGTAGAGGCATGAGTTTTGTTGAAGATATGTAATTATTACCATGCCTAATGTTTGCCCTATGGTCAATTTTGATTTCAAAACAAATCGGGGAAGTTTTTTTTTTTTTTTTTTTTTACATAAAGCGAAAGACAAAATCGTTAGAAATAAAACCAAAAATCGGTCTCTAATTATTTCTGTATAAAGGACAACACATTAATAAATAGTCTCTGCTAAATACATTTATTATTATTATTATTATTATTATTATTATTATTATTAATAATAATAATAATAATAACAACTAGAGCTGCCAGGTAGTTTTATGGCTTCCAAGCTCAGTACCAGTTGGAAATTTTGACAAGCTGTAGCATTGCAGCACAAGTGTCAGCAACAGATCAGTTTTATGGAGCAGTTTCAATTCAAAATACTGCATTACTTCATTATCTCATGATGCTTTATAACTTTAAAGCTAATTTTACATTTAACCTTAAGGAGAGGTCAAAGTGTCTTTGATCAGAGGTTCATTTTTTTTCATAATGTAACTAACAGACCTCTTTTTAAACTAATTTATTATAATTATCACGGACGCCCAACTGATAAACTAATTTACGAAAGTGGCTATATGTGGGGGTTCTGTTTTTTGGGTCATTTCTTACTCTTTTTTTTTAAATCGGGAAGAATTATTTAATGGAAAAACAAAAAATCGAGCAACAATGTCTAGCTAAATATAATCAGAGAGTAGATTCTGAACTATATGCAAAAAAAACCCTGTAATTTATAGCTTTAAAATTACAAGTTACAGTTTCAACTGGGATACTTTAAATGCTTAAAGAAAAATGTATTCGCTCCAATTAATTTTCAACTTTGGTGCCTTTACCAGCCCAGAGGGAGCCCGCGGACTAGGACCAGCACGGAGACCAGTGGACGAAATTGTGTTTGCGTAATTCAGGCAAGTTACTGCCCTTCGACTGTAGGTTATTTAATTCTGTGTAACCAAGCAGATGTTAAGGACACTAGACCCCTGGAGTATTTCCACATCCATGGAAATATCTTGGAATGCCCATCATTGCCATTACAGTTTATTCTAAAAACACGTGCCTGTTGAGCAATAGAGCGAGCAGAACAGCAGCTAGCCGCGATTGCGAGATTATTATTATTATTATTTATTTCTTAGCAGACGCCCTTATCCATGGCGACTTACAATCGTAAGCAAATACATTTCAAGTGTTACAATACAAGTAATACAATAAGAGCAAGAATACAATAACTTTTGTTCAAGCAAGGTACAAGTGTGACAAACCACAATTCAATAATACAGCAGATAATAGTGACAGTTACATCAGGATGTGATTAAATACAAAGTACTACAGGTTAAACACTTGGCAGATTACAGTATTCTGAAGTACAGGATTAAATGCAGTAAAATAGGGGCAGATAAGAGCAAAATAAAAAAATACATTTACATGAAGGGTGATAGTGTCCCAGGATACAAACAGAGGAGTTCTACAGGTGCTCTTTGAAGAGGTGAGTTTAAGGAGGCGCCAAATGTGGTCAGGGACTGGGCAGTCCTGACATCTGTGGAAGGTCATTCCACCACTGTGGAGCAAGGGTGGAGAAGGAGCGGCTCTGGAGGCAGGGGAAAGGTAGAGCTAGTCTTCTAGTGCAGGCGGAGCGGAGAGGTCGAGTGGGGGGTGTAGGGAGATGAGGGTCTGGAGGTAGCTGGGTGCAGTCTGGTCAAGGCATCTGTAGGCTAGTACAAGAGTCTTGAACTGGATGCGAGCGGTGATCGGGAGCCAGTGGAGCGGTTTGGAGTAGTGGAGTAGCGTGGGGGCGAGGCAGAGAGAACACCAGGCGGGCAGCAGAGTTCTGGATGAGCTGGAAACGGACGGGTGGCAGACGCGGGGAGGCCAGCCAGGAGGAGTTGCAGTAGTCTAGGCGGGAGAGTACCAGGGCCTGGACCAGGAGCTGGGTAGCATAGTTGGTGAGGAAGGGTTTTCTTCGGATGTTGCTCAGGAAGAATCGGCAAGTGCGTGCCAGAGTGGAGATGTGCTGGGAATAAGAGGGCAGGGGGTCCAGGGTGACTCCAAGGTTCTTAGCGGAGGAAGAGGGAGAGAGTGGTAGATTCCAGAGGAACAGAGATAGAGATCAGAGGAGGGGGGAGGAGGGAAAGAAAAGGAGGTCAGATTTAGAGAGGTTGAGTTTGAGGTGATGCGAGTGCATCCAGGAGGAAATAGCAGACAGACAGGTAGAGATACGGGAGGAGATGGTGGAGTCAGAGGTGGGGAAGGAGAGAAAATCTGAGCATCATCAGCATAGAAATGGTATGAGAAACCATAGGATGCGATGAGGGGCCCAGGGAGCGGGTGTAGAGAAAGAACAGGAGAGGACCCAAGACTGACCCTTGGGGACTCCAGTTAAGAGGGGTGAGGTGTGGAGGTTGCTCCACGCCAGGTTACCTGGTAAGTGCGGTTGGAGGGTAGGAGGAGAACCAGGCCAGAGCAGTGCCAGAGATCCCCAGGTCAGCAAGAGATGATAGTAGAATAGAGTGATCAACAGTGTCAAAGGCAGCAGAGAGGTCGAGGAGAATTAGGACAGAGGAGAGAGAGGCAGCTCGGGCACACTTAAGTGAGTTGGTGACAGACAGGAGGGCGGTTTCAGTGGAGTGAGCAGAGCGGAAGCCAGATTGGAGAGGGTCAAGCAGAGAGTGGTTGGACAGGAAAGCAGAGAGCTGGCGGTGTACAGTCCGCTCGAGGGTTTTGGAGAGGAAGGGTAGGAGGGAGACAGGACGGTAGCTCTGGAGGGAGGTGGGGTCGAGGTTTTTTTTTGAGGAGGGAGTGATAGAGGCATTTTTGAAGGCAGAGGAAAGATACCAGAAACTAGAGAGGTGTTGAGGAGTGAGGAGATGAAGGGAGTAGAGCAGGAGCAGCAGCTTGAAAGAGGTGAGTGGGGAGGGGGTTCAAGGCACACGTGGTGGGTTTGTGACCCTGGAGCAGGGAGGAGAGGTCAGAGTCTGAGAGGGGCAAGAAGGTGGAGAAGGAGGGCTTTGAAAGTAGGGGATGTAGTGGGTGTAGGGGTTGGAGCAGGAGGGGTGCGGGGGAGGAGAGGTGTTAAAGAGTTTGCGGATATCTGAGATTTTAGAAGAAAGAAGGAGGCAAAGTCATCAGGGGGATAGAGGAGGAGGGAGGAGGGGAGGGTTTAGGAGGGAGGAGAGAAGGTAGAGAATAGTTTACGTGGGTTGTTAGTGGAGGCTTGGATTACAGATTGGAAATAAGCACATTTAGCAGAGGAGAGAGTAGAGGAGAAGGAGGAGAGGAGAGTGCGGTAAAGGTCTAGGGCAGCAGGGAGGTTGGTCTTCCATTTCTTTTCAGCAGATCGCAGTGTGATTCTTTTGCGGAGCGCAGAGGAGAGCCAGGGATGGGGGAGGGAGGGGCGAGCAGGACGGGAGGTGAGGGGGACAGAGGGAGTCGTGGGAGGAGGTGAGTGAGGAGAAGAGGGTTGAGGTAGCAGAGTCTACGGAGAGTTGTGAAAAAGGAGTTGATAGGAGGGAGGTGAGAGAGAGCAGTGGAGGCAAGGACAGAGGGGAGAGAGAGCGGAGGTTACGGCTTTTTCGGTGACAGTGGGGGTAGGAGGAGCAGGGAGGGGAGAGACAGAGAAAAGAGATGAAATAGTGATCAGAGAGGTCCAGGGGTGACAGAGTGGGTGGAGGGGCAGCAGGCCCTTCTCAAGGTGAGGTCCAGTTGACGGCCAGCTTTGTGGGTAGGAGGGGACGGAGAGACACAGAAGTCGAAGGAGTGAAGGAGAGGGAGGAATCCAGCAGAGTGGCTGGGGTTGGAGAGATGGATGTTGAAGTCACCCAACAGGACAGTCGGGGTAGACAGAGAGGGAGGGAGGAGAGTAGATAGTCGAGTTCATCCAGAAAGTGAGTGAGAGGCCCAGGGGGCGGTACAGAACAATGAGCAGGAGTTGACAGGGAAAGGTTAGTTGGACTGCATGAAATTCAAAGGTATTGACAGAGTGAGATGAGATCGGAGGGGACAGAAAAGAGTAAGGAGGGAGAGAGGAAGACCCGTCCCACCTCCCGTCCAGTGAGACGCGGGGTATGGGACAGGACGTTTCTAGAGGACAGGGCAGCAGGAGTAACAGTGTTATCAGGGGACAGCCAGGTTTCAGTGAGAGCAAGGAAATCGAGCGAGAGGTGGGAGGCAAAGGCAGAGATGAAATCAGCTTTGTTAGCAGAAGAGTGACAGTTCCAGAGTGCACCAGAGAGTGTGCGGGGGGGGGGAGAGGCAGAGAAATGAGGTTAGAGGGGTTGGAGGAGCAGCAGCGGAGGGAGGGCAGAGGACGAGGACGGAGGACAGAACAGGGATGTGAGAGACAGTCATAGCAGGACAAGCAAGACAAAAGGCACAGTAGGAGCAGTAGGGTGGAGGGTACAGACCTGACTAGTAGACAGCTTCTTCTAGAGCCCCGTTAGGTTTGGATCTATTGGAACAGTGTCTCAGCGCAGGCCTCCCCTTGCTGGACTCCCACAGCTAGACTCCCGGCTCTCTTGTTGAGATGCTTTCATGTGCACAGTGTTTAAAACATTTTTACACCCAGTGAAATTGGTAGGCAAGTGAAATGTCCACCGCTATGTCCACCACTGATCTATTCAGGGGCGTAGCTTGGTTATTATTATTAGTCGTAGTAGTATTGATGTATCTCTTGTATTATAACTGAAGTGATTGTATTTTGTATCTTGCTCTTAATTGAACTGTAATTCTTGATGTATCTTTTTTGTACACAACTGTAAGTCATCTGCTAAGAAATAAATAATAATAAATAATAATAATAGTATTATTAATTTATTTATTTATTAGCAGATGTCCTTACCCAAAATATACATAATACATGCAATATACAATAGCTTCAGTCCTAATAAGAGCAAGTTTGACTGCTAACAAGTACAAAAAATTGGCCAATTTAGATTATCACAAATTAAACACATTTCAAGAGTTCACAGGCTCTTGACTCCTCTGGCTCTTTTGTTCACAGGCTCTTGACTCCTCTGACTCTTTTGTTCGCTGGCTCTTTTGTTTGCAGGCTCTTCCGTTCAGAGGTGCTTGGTGCTGGCGCATCAAGCGACTGCTGAGGATTTTATCGTTGGCTAGGTTCTGCACCTGGGCATGATTGGCTAATTAGCGCAGTAGTAATTAGCACTATTTCAAAGCTGAGATACACTTGGAACTGGTTTAAGGAATTTAGCTTGGTTCCAAACAGTGCTTGCAATTGTAGTTAAAATTAAATTAAATTAAACCACCAGCTAGAACTAGTATAGTTAAAACATGCCACTAATAGTAATAGTGCTAAGGTAAGTTACAAATAAGTTAGATTAATTCAATAATAAAAACAAGGCTATACTTAACTTACTTGATGCAGGAGGGTTTTTCTGGTATTCAGCTCAGCTGGAAACCTCGTAAAGTGGTTGGAATGGGCTCTGGTGCAGAATTCTTAGATGGGCCCCCCATCTTTTCCCACACACACCTAAAAGTTGGTTTCTTATTCTGGTGCAGCTTGAACCACCTGCACATATGAAAGCTACGCCCATGGGTCTCTTGTATTATAAGTTATGTTTCTGTTTTTTAAAGCACAGATAGCCATGGATGATCGAATGCGTGAAGTGTACAATTACCTTTCTGATAACAATTATCCACCATCCTACTCCAAGCTACAGAAGCTAACTTTAAGAAGATATGCTTCAAAATTCTGAAAAACTGTCTATTTCTAGGAGTTTCGTGAGAGCTAATGTGGACACAGGAAACAAGACAGTTTGGAAATTGCAGACTTTCAAACACCAACTTCAGATGGATGGCAGCAGTTGTGGTGTTCTAATATTAAATGTAAAAAGCTAACATTATTATCTTAAATCCTATCTTTTTGTGTTTTTAATTTTTACATTACATCTTTGCTTTGTTTTTCAGTTTGCAGAACAGTACCTTACAAGTGGATCAATTGATCAGGTGGAAACCAGCCCAGCATCTATAAGAGCAGAAAGACTGGAGATTGCTGGCCTCCTTATGGAAAATCAGGGTAACACATTACTGTGTGCAGGTTTAAAACAACTGGAAGACTACCATGTAATTTGAACACTTATGAATATATAACAGATTGAATAAGCAACATGAAAGGAAAGGACACAACAGTCTAGGACTGAACAACACAACTAAGAGAATCTATTGAGCCATTCTGCCTCATGCTTTTTGTAAAATGTTTATTATATTTCCAATAATGAAGGGCTGATATACAATACTGTGTTGAAAGCCACAATCCATGGCACTGCGTAGAACTCATCTCTCTGTGATACCTAATATAAATACAATCCCTAATTGCCCTTGTTTGATACTGGATAATTTCCATAGATGCTACATGTACATGTTGAACTATACTGCTTTAAAATGTGACAACTTTATATTTGAAAATGTTGATCCAAATAATTAGGGTTTTAAAATACTTGTTTTAATGTTTTAGTTTGTCTAATTTGTTTGCTTTATCACAGGTAACATAGATGAATACTGCATAATATGCAGCATGATGGACCTGCAATCAGCCAACACCACAATTAACATGGTAAATATACCTGTATTACACAACGTGTGTATTACTAATTATTTATTTATTCTAGTAATTATATATAGTATTTAGTTGTTTCATAAGTAAGTGTACATTTGATAAATTTAACTCTTGTTTACTGAACCAGAACAACTAATTACATCAAGACAAATAATGAATGTGATCTTCCTTGGTATTTTCTGATAATATTGCGAGTAGGTGTTGTGTGTTTTGGAATGATTGCGCTATTTCTATATAACTGGTGTCAGGGCATAATTTGCTGACACTAGATATCCCCTGGAAGATCACAATATTCTTTATTTTTTTATTGTATATCTGCCACAGAATATACACAGTTATATATTTTAAGTGTAATAAACTATTAAATAATTACTTAGTGTCATCTATAGCTGGATAATATGTTTAGCAATCATCAAGTGGAAAATATTTATTTATTTATTTTACTTTTTCAGGTGCAATGTGATCACTGCAACAGATGGGCACACACTGAATGCACACCGTACTCTGCTGAAGAGTTATCGCATGATTTTTCATTTATTACATTTCAATTAAAACACAGGGTAGCCCATTTGGCGCAATCTTTTCTTCTCATCCAAATGAGCTACCCAGACTTTAGAGGGTTAAAACCTGTACATTTCAATTAAAACACAGGGTAGCCCATTTGGAGCAGTCTTTTTCTCCAAATGAGCTTCCTCGCATTGTTCGCTTTAGGCAGCTCATTTGGAGGGGGATGCGCAAATGATCAGACTAGTCTGATAATCTGTGCTACGGGATGCTCATTTGGAGGGGGATGCTCAGATGGTCAGAACACCGCCCCCCTTTTTTAGCATACATTTTGTCGCGCCACCCCATATTAAAATGTTAGACCATAACTTTAGATTAACAGTTTTTTTCCCGATTTCGTGTAAATTGCTTATTTTTTCCTTAACCGCAAAAAAAGTCCAGATTTAGCTAAATACATGCGAGTATCACAAATTCAACATTTAAAATCAGTCTGGAAATCTTTTCTTTTTTTTTTTTTTTTTTTACACCGAGTGAACATTGACATGTTAAACCTGGGTTTCTAACAAATAAATCAGTTAATTTAAATATTTTGTTTACACTTGGCAAGTCAACATTTAGCTAACATTTCTAACAAATAAATCCGTGAAAAAATACATGTAACTTAACTCTTTGTTTGTTTTGTTTAAACCTGGCGATTCAACAGTTACCTGACAGATACATCTGAAAAACATTATCGTTCAGCAATTAAATCTTAGGTTTTCACAAAATACAGTATGCACATAGGGAGCGAAGCGAACGACACGAATAGAGCACGAGTAAAACAAAATGTAGCTAGTCATGAAAAGAAAAGACTTTCTCCTTTTGCTCCTTTTGTGGAGACGAAATAAAATAAATAAAACACAGAAGAGCATGGGAACACCACACACTAAAAAAAGGAAACAGTTTAGGGAATACGGCTTGTAAAATAGCTAATGTGATTGGTCAACATTATTAAAACAAAGAAGATTCATTTTACAGAAATACGAAACCAGTGTGTGGCGCTCCCCGTCACTTTGACTAAAATTAAGATGAAATAAAGAGAGATAGACATACCATCAATTTCCAATTGTTCTGCTATTTCTTGACATGTGTGTCCTTTTTATTGTCTTTATAACCACAGACACCGGCATTATAAACAACATTATATTTTTCGACTTTAATAATTAAATTCTCATTGATGTAGATTTTTTTTTCATTTCTGTGGTAATCTCTGCGTGATGGAGACACTGACACTCTGACAGCCGCTACCTTTGACCTTATTTCTGCTTGGTCCATTGCAACGCGAACAGCGCGTAGCAAAATACAAATAAAACGCCACTCGCTTCGCTTGTGTTATGCATTACACCATTTAAATCAATAGTTTTAATTATTATTGATTCGCAAGCTCGCGTCCGGTGTGCATAGCTCTCAACTTGCAAGCCCACGCCCATTGACGTGTTTGATTTGGCATTGTATGTTGCAGAGCTGCGCTTACACTCCGACTTTTAAGACTGTGTTTGTTAACATTTATGTATTTAGCTAAATCTGGATTTTTTTTTGTTAAATCTTGGAAAAAATACGCGATTTACATTAATCCAAGAAAAAAAAATACACTTATCGGCACTGTTCACTGCAGTTTTGCCACTTCAAACATAATTTCTCCGGTTCTACAAGTCCTAGAGTAATCGTCAATGGTTCATTTGAAAGTTCATTTGAACTTGGCCTAATTAGCTGTCATTTATGTATTTATTTAAAATGTTCTATTTTTTTTTTAACAGAACTACCTCTTTAGTCAGTCGCACCCCCCTTAGTGACACTCCACGCCCCCAAGTTTGCGCACCACTGTTCTATAGTAACCATTAACCTATACACACTGTAAGGAGTTATAAGCTAGTTTTACATTTTAACTTAAGGAGAGGTCAAAGGTCGCAGGCAAAGTAATTTTTGGATAGAGCACATATGGTTTCCTATATGTGTTCCATTGTAACCATTAACCTATCTGCATTTTGTAAGGAGTTATAAGTTAGTTTTACATTTGACCGAATATTTTGAAAGGTTTTTAAAGAAATGCATCAGGTGGCCATATTGGTTTACGCACAAACACCATTTTTGAAAAAAGTCAATTGTATTGTCACAGGGATGATGCTTGTCAACTTTGAAGTTAATCAAGTAAACTAGTTTTCAACTGAAGCGGTTTTAAATTTAAGAAGAAAATGTAGGTCTGGCTGTCATCTTGTTTTACAAAAGAACTCCATTTTGCCCTATTTGAATTCCATTGTCCCCAGGATAACATCTACCAAGTTAGGAGTTAGTTGGTTAAACAGTTTACAAACGGAAGCAGTTTGATGTTTGGGCACATTTTGACGAATTTGGTAGCAGCCATTTTGATAGTAAAATTTAATCACAGCAACTTCTGCTTCGCAAACTTGAAGCGGGTTTGATTGCTGATGACGTATGTGAAGTTTGATTGCTGATGACGTATGTGAAGTTTGATTGCTGATGACGTATGTGAAGTGGTCAATATGGCGGCCTTTGATCACATGGTGTGGTAGCCATCTTGGATTTAATGAAAGGTTTGGACAATATTCAAAAGTCTTCTTCTCATGAACGGTAAATAGTACAGCCGTGAAAAATTTTGTACATAGTGCGCTCATGTCCACGATTGATTCTACCTAAGGAAAAATGGATCGGTCACATGGTGTGGCAGCTATGTTGGATTTTGCGTGAAACGCTTAAACAACAACTCCTCATGAGCCCTTTGGCCGATTGATGTGTATCTTGGTTATACGTTATCTTTGTACTGTCCTCTAAAAAAATTAGTCAGGAAAAAGTTCCTACATCAACAAACATGACCGCCATGAGCCAATCAATATGGGTGACATGCCAGTTTGCCCAAATTTTACCCTGAAATGATACATTCACACCACTAGGGGCAGCTGTTGCCATAGAAACATGAGTACAGTCTTGGAAAAATATTTCTTGAAAGCAGCCATTTTTCGCTGGTGCGAGAACAGTTTTACTAACTTGTGTAACTTAAAACACAGTAATTACAGTGGAAAGGATTATATTAATTTAGACGTACACACAGTATATTATACAAAGATACATACTGTAAACTAAGAAAACATTATTTTAAGAACTGCTGCAGCTGCATCCACGCGAAAAAAAAAAAAACCTATTGGCAATATTCAAAGTCTCGAGACAAAAGTTATACGCGGTTTATTAAAGCTACCATGAGTATAATTTTGTGAGAATGTTAATATATGGCAGATGTCAGTTACATTCTACCGTTTATTTTAATTATATTAAGAGACAAATCAGGTCCGATTCAGTTGCAATTCAACAGTACCCACTGAAAAAAACAAAACAAAAACAAACTGCGTAATATTGTTTGCTTACGTATAATATCCTCGTGGATATGCTGGCTTCACACAACTGCACACATGCTCACACACAGTAGTATTCGCTTGCTCTATCAAATACAATTGTATAGAATATCGCACGGCTAGTCAAAGCGAATCCTCCCAAAAAACAGACATTTTACTATAAATATTCTCTAAAACACTGTGTATAATTATTTAATCACTGTTTAGCAGCTCAACGTAAACCGCAGATGAAAACATACACATTTCACGTCCACATTTTCCACCTGTACGTTTGAGCGATTTCGATTGACTGACTTTTATAATTAATAATATAGGTCATTTTAGGTAACAAAAAGTATCCACAAAACTCTTTAGAATCGCTTGCTCTATGAAATACAATTGTAACGGTAATATATAAAGTGTTTATGTTTTATTATTTAATATAGGATGTGTGTTGATATAAATTGGTTTTGATTTGTTGTGGCTTGAACAGAATTGCAAAGTTTGTATGTTTGTAATTTATTAGAAGTGACTTTTGTTGTTTTACAAAACTGGTGTGTTTATATGAGCACTATAGGTAATGCAAGTAGTGTAATGTGTAATACATAAATAGGTTTATATAGTATGGTTAAGTTCTGCTAAAGTATGGTTAAGTGCCATGGTCAATATGGCAGCCTTTGGTCACATGGTGTGGCAGCCATCTTACATTTAATGAAAATTTCTGGCACAACATTCCATAGTCCTCAACATTTGTGTCAAATTTTGTGCGTTTTGGTGCAGCCGATAAGAAGTTATAGGCAGTTTTATAGCCAGTTGCATGTGTTGATGATGTCATGCAGCGTGGATGCCATGATTTTCACAGTAGCAACTTCCCTTGAACAAGCGTAACAGATGACCATACTGAGATGTTTTATTCCAATTTTTGTTTCAAATCGGATAAGCGGTTTCAGAGAAGAAGATGTTTGAATTTTGATGATTTTATATTTTTATGGTAATTTTATGTCATTAATCAATGTGGTTGCCAAACCACAGAACCAATCAGCTTCATATTAACAACAGTTAATCATGGACTATCCCTCAACATGTATAGCAATTTTCAGAACTCTGCAGTAAGTGGTTTCCGATACATAGGCGTTTTAACAAATTCCGCAAAATCCAACATGCCTGCCGAACCATGTGACTTGCGCAAATTTGCTGAATATCACCGACTATCATCCATAGGCATCTACCAGTGTACCGAATTTCGTGAGTTTTTGAGCATGTTTTGGCAGAAAAAAAAATTAATAATAATAATAATAATAATCCTAACAAAAACAATAGGCTTCCCCAGCCTACGGCTTGGAAGCCTAATAATAATAATAAACACAGCAATAACAATAGGCTTCCCAGCCTTTGGCTTGGAAGCCTAATAATAAACACAGCAATAACAATAGGCTTCCCAGCCTTTGGCTCGGAAGCCTAATAATCCTAACAAAAACAAT
The DNA here is from genome assembly GCA_036884735.1 of Huso huso. Lineage (NCBI taxonomy): Eukaryota > Metazoa > Chordata > Actinopteri > Acipenseriformes > Acipenseridae > Huso > Huso huso. The sequence goes on along the minus strand of CM072667.1, from coordinate 46,503,176 downwards.
AGGCTTCCCCAGCCTACGGCTTGGAAGCCTAATAATAATAACTAGAAGTTGCAAGCAACTTGATGGCTTGCAAGGCATTCTTGTTCCTATCTGTGTTCCATAGTAACCATGACCCTACCTGCACTCCCTAAGCAGTTATAAGCCATTTTTGCATTTGACCTTAAGGAGAGGTCAAAGGTCACAGTCAGACGTTTTTTGACAGAGCATATATGGGTTCTTATATGTGTTCCATAGTAATCATTACACTATCTGCACTTTGTAAGGAGTTATAAGCTAGTTTTGCATTTGAGCTTTAGCAAGGTAATATGTGCAAATATGTGCAATTTGACCATAGCTAAAATTTGATTGGCTCAGGTGGCCATGTTTCTTTATGTAGCGAGTTGCTTTGCACAAACTTGATAGACAACCTTGCCAAGGCTATGTATGGAAAGTTTCGCTTAAATCGGCATAATGGTTTCAGAGAAAAAGACCTTTGAATATTTTTGACAAATCCAATATGGCCGCCAGACCATGTGACCAATAGACTTCTCTTGAACAACCGTAAATCTAGGCCATGAGGGTCGTCTACTGCACCAAGTTTTCGGAGATTTTTTTTAAATTGTCCAAAATTCGAGAAATCCAATATGGCCACCACACCATGTGACCTATGATCTTCATTTTCGCTCTGATACAACTTGCCTTAGGTACCTACCACCCTACCAAGTTTTGTGAGTTTTCATGCAATGGCGTTGATTTTACGGACATACGAAAATTTGGCTTGGAAAATCCAATATGGCTGCTAAATCATGTGACCAATCAACTTAATTATTTCGTTGACATTAATTTCCCCATAGTCCTCTACTACTGTATGAAGTTTCATCAGTCTACCACATTGTACCATAGAGAAACAGTACAATATATGCAAATTGACCATAGCTGAAATTTGATTGGCTCGCGGTGGCCATGTTTCTTTATATAGCGAGTTGCTTTGCACAAACTTGATAGACAACCTTGCCAAGGCTATGTATGCAAAGTTTGACTTCAATCGGCATAATGATTTCAGATAAGACATTTTAATATTTTTGACAAATCCAATATGGCTGCCAACCATGTGACCAATCGACTTGTGTTGAACAAATCTAAATATAGGCCATAAGAGTAGTATGTGCCCCAAGTTTGACATCTGTACCATAAGAGGTTTTGGAGAAGATTTTGTTCAATTGGCCAATATTCACAAAAAATCCAATGTGGCTGCCAAACCATGTGACCTATGACTTTGTTTTCACTCTGACACAACTTCCCAAAGGCCTCTACCACCACTCTATGAAGATTCACGAGTCTACAACATTGTACCTTAAATGAATACTGCAATATGTGCAAATTGACCATAGCTGAAATTTGATTGGCTCATGGTGGCCATGTTTTTTTATGTAGCGACTTGCTTTTAACAAACTTGATAGACAACCTTGCCAAGGCTATGTATGCAAAGTTTTGCTTCAAATCGGTATAACCGTTTCAGAGAAGACGACGTTTGAATATTTTTGACAAATCCAATATGGCCGCCAAACCATGTGTCCAATCGACTTTTCTTGAACAAATCTAAATATAGGGCATAAGGGTAGTCTGTGCCCCAAGTTTCACATCTCCACCAGAAGCGGTTTCGGACAAGATTTTTTTTTTTTTTTTAATTGTCCAAAATTCTTGAAAAATCCAATATGGCTGCAAACCATATGACCTATGATCTTCGTCTTCGCTCGCTCTGACAGAACCTCCCAAAGGCCTCTACCACCCTACCAAGTTTCGTGATTTTTCGTGCAACGGTTTTCATTTTATGCAAATTTTAAGTTTTCTCGGTGGAAGAAAAACAAATAAGTAGCGTTGTAAGCAACTTTATGGCTTCCTAGCTTTTATCGTGAAATTCATGTGACCAATCAGCTTCATTCAATTGTGGGCATTATTGTCCATAGTAGGCCTGTAGAACTCTAAAGTTTGAAGAGTTTACATGCAGCGGTGTTCGTGTTACAGGCCGTGTAAATATTTAAGAAAAATGTCACGATTGAGCAATGAGCTCCATTTAGTGGTGAGCAACATTTTTTGATAGAGCATACATGTGTTCCTTTATATGTTCCATTGCAACCATAACCCTATCTGCATTCTCTAAGGAGTTATAGACAGTTTTATAGCCAGTTTTGTATGTTGATGATGTCATCCAGCGTGGCTGCCATGTTTTTTTTACTGTAGCAACTTCCCTTAAACAAGCATAAAAGGCAACCATACCGAAATCATTAATACCAATTTTTGCTTCAATCGGATAAGCGGTTTCCAAGAAGATGATGTTTATCATATTACGGTTTGTACAGTATTTTTATGACGTTATCCAACGTGGCCACCAAACCACAGAACTAATCAGCTTTTTATGAACAACAGTTAATCTTGGACTATCCCTCAACATGTACAGCAAGTTTCAGAACTCTGCAATGAGTGATTTTCGAAACGTAGACGTTTTAACAAATTTCAGCAAAATCCAATATGGCTGCCAAACCATGTGATGACAATTGTTTTTTCTTCACCTACAACTTCCCATAGGTATCTACCAACCTACCAAATTTCATGAGTTTTTGAGCAACTTTTGGTGGAAGAGAAAAAAAAAATAAACAAGAAAAAATCCTTACAAGAACAATAGGCCTCCCTAGCCAGTCTGGCTAGGAAGCCTAATAATCCTAACAAATACAATAGGGCTCCAGCAACTTCGCTGCTTGGACCCCTAATAATAATAACCCAGCAATAACAATAGGCTTCCCAGCCGGAAGCCTAATACTATTGCAAGAAGGGATGCAGTGAAGTTAATTTACCCAAGTACAGTACGTAAAAGATCTTACAGAAATCTTTTGCAGAATTCACCTCAAATGCTGTAGCATTATAACTACCATCTCCTTAGTTATTTTATACATTGAGCGCTGAGCTGGTAAATCTACACATATACTGGTTAATCTCTATATTTACCGATTTTACACATGAACCGTAACACATATTATTATTTATTTCTTAGGAGACATATATAAATCCACAATACTCATGTAGGTATAAAACACAGATTTTTTATTGTATTTTTTCAATATGAATTTTGGAAGGCATCTAAAATAAATAATCTGCATCTGTCAATAACCTTGTGAATTTTAGTCTGTTTCACTGCAATGGAGACCATTTTGTTTGTTTGAACAAATTTCTATTTGCAGCACATCATTCAAAACATAGCTAAAATTTCCCCATTCAGAACCTCAAAACAAATCATAAATTCAGTCAAGCTCACAAACATTGTGCTGATGCCTTCATCAGCATTGTGATCCTATCACACAGGCTGTGCTGTCATAATGATGAACCCAATGGCCAGGGTGATTTGGCATCTTATATAAAGTATCATTATCACAGGTACATACAGTTCCTGCATGGTGTAAATAAAGAAAAGATACCAAGCAGATATTAGCTGTGCATTGTGTGCGCGACTCGAAAATAACCAGGCACTGCATCTACAGAGGTTCAGTGAAGTTTATTAGAAAATGCTAAATCCAGACTATAAAATGAACATACATTGAAATCAAGTGCTCAAGGAAGTTCAATAAAAATGGGCAGGGGGGGGGGGGGGGGGGAATTACACCAACGATAGCTCACATCTGTAGTTCCTGATAGTGCTCGTAGTTGGCTCGCAATACAAATTCAAAGTAAGATTTTGCCAGAAGTCTCTCAAGTTCTTCTGACTGTAGCAAATCCTTTACATCTGGCAAATATTCTTTAAGAGAAATTCCTAAAAAAGACAAAACAAATGTTAATTCTAAAATATTTTTTTCAACAAGACCATAAAATGCATAACGCATCACGCTCAGTGCCAGACTGCCACTTCAATAATAAAAAAATTAAAAATAAAAAAAGCTTACTTTTTACATTTAGCATTTTCAAAGTTCCATCTAAAAATGTTTCACCATTCAAGAGAGCTTTGTTCTATTTCTTTTATCAATTATTCAGTAATTCAATAAACCGGTTTTCATTTTATGAATTTTCTAACAATATATATATATATATATATATATATATATATATATATATATATATATATATATATATATATATAGTATGGCATTTTCAAATGACATTACAAAGTGAAGGTCTGAAATACTTTTTACAATTTTTACAAGTAGATTGTCAAGCCTCAAAAGTTAGCAAGTTGAATGATCTGGTCCAAAGTTCTGCACATCTCTTGCTTAAGTTTCTGGAAGTTAATGACAACTGCTTTCTTTAAATAATCTTGCAATTCCACCTTAAATCAATCATCTCTGCTGACATCTGAAACCACCAGCAATGTTTAGACCCTGGTGATCCCCTGGATTATTGCACCATCCAAGTCATTTTGAATAATTATGTAACTAAGCAGGGAAGTGACTGGAGCTTTGTTGGCAGTCCAGTGACTAAGAGTTCAGTGACTGGAGGGACATGGAGATTGAACCTACCACACACAAGCTACAACCAGTTATACCTGCCCTGTGTGTAAATGTTTACCTTCTTTAATGAGCTTCTGTAATATCTTTATGAATATACTGTCCTTCGCAGCTTCAATCGGGTCATCATTCCCATCTGAAGATGACCAGCTGCAAAAACACAGTGCAACATGAATTAAACAATTGTAGTAAAGCTTTCTCTTCTAACCAACCAAGTAGAATACCATATGATTTTACAGTACATGATTCAAATTGTAATAAGGAAGTAAAACAAAAACATTTACTGGTAATGCAATACAGTACATAACGTAATAACAGTAGTCAAACTGGAGATCCTGTCATTTTTTAACCATTCCTAATTTGGACAGGACTGATAATGCAATGACATCAAGCTGTATTTAAGTGAGAAAGGAATTGAGCTTTTAAAAAAAAAAATCACATGACTGACATTTTATTAGAAATACATGTATAGTCACCACCACTTAGAACAGGCTCGTTTGTGTTAACGTGATTCACCTGCAGTAAGCGATGGATGGTATAAACACCCACACAATAACCTGACATTCAAAATGTCCCCCAATCACCAGTACAGTAATCAAAACAAACAAGCGTGTATGCTGTTACAAATCTTTATTAAGACACTCATTACACTAATAAAAAATGATGCATTAAAACCTATGAATGTAATAAAAAGTAATCCGTCGCGTATCCGACTGCGATGGGACCAGAGTAAGGGTGGATATGTAAAAAGGCAGATAAATTAATCCAGTTTTAAATACCATTATACACAGCTGTAACTACTGTACTATATTACTGTTTTGAGATTCATCTTTTATTAGGGAGCTCCCCTAAATCCCTTGTTTAGAAAGATACAGGGTATTAATGCTTGTGACAGACTAGACATGTGGATGCGTGATTCAGTGCTGAGTGGCAGGCAGGAGATCAAGACGGAGGTTGAAGTTGAGACACTCCACAGACAAACAGGATTTATTTACATATTGTAGCACTGAACTGTGGGGTTTCCAGTCTTATTTTTGTAGCTTTTAGTGAACAATGGCTCTCATTCCTCTCTCTCACTCACAAACTCAACCTCTCAACTATCTCTCAATTCTCCCGCTGCCAGATCCCGCTTCTCTTTCAAACTGTTATCTCCACACACACCCAAGTCCCTCCCCCTTCCTCACTCATTGGTCCAACACTCCTTATCTCTGATTGCTCGTGTCAGACCTGCTCCCACCCCCCCTCAGTGGTGCACTCACACAAAGGCTTTCATCTCTAGTCACACAAGCACCAGAACACACAGAGAATGCCAACAGATCTGACCAAGAGTTTACAAATACACATTATTTGATTTCCATTACACGAGAGTAGATGTTAAAACTTCATGCTGATTTGAACTCGGCTCTCGCCAAGATAAGCACCAACTAAGACGTAGCTTTACAGTAAACTAATGTGATCCATATGTGTCTCCATCCATTTATGTTTCCTTCCATATGATGATGTAGATATCCTTCTGTCTGGTGTTAATGGCTGAAGTGTAATGCTGGCTCCAGGGATCAGCTTATTTTGCCTCCCTGGCGCATCAGCACACACAACGGCTGCAATGCTGGCTCCGGGATCAACCACAGTGCGGCCTCCCAGCGCCTCAGCATGACAACCGCCTGGATTGAGCTAAGTAGGGTACATCTCTGGGGTCTTCAAGTGGGCACCTTCCATCCTCAGTGTTTGGTCGACTAGCCCACGACACCTCAAGAGGGGCTCGACGGTGATTCTGGCGTCCCAGCATCACCCCCTCCGTCCCCCACTCAACTCAGCCCAGCTTACTTACCTGTACATCAGCGTTTCTTTCATTCTATTGTGCTTGAGATCCCCAGCCAGAATCTTTCCGTCTCAACCACAGCCAGTTGCTGCTCCTCTCTGCTGCTTCAGATAAGTTCTTCACTGTGCGACGCAACTCTTGGCCACTGAATCCGGCGTCTCTGAGAAACCGGGTTGTAGTGTGCCACAAATCCTCGACCCACTTCCACTGGGTTAACCCGGACTCTCCATCCTCGCTGTTCCGCTTCAGTGGCTAGCTGAGCATACCGCAGTTTCTTCCTCTCATACGCCTCATCTACAGCATCCTCCCATGGCACTGTTAACTCTACCAGGTGAACAAGACGTGCTGATCCAGACCACAAGACAATATCTGGTCGAATGTTAGTGGTGGCAATCTCAGGTGGAAAAATAAGCCGTGGACCAACATCTGCCAGCATTTTCCAGTCTCTAGCAGCTTCCAGTTGTCCTGGGCGAGGATTGGTTTTAACACCTTTTCTTGGTGGTTGCTCTCCTGGGCGGAGGAATGTTGTCTTTTGTGTGTAATGTTTTGATGGAACAGGTGACAACTTATTGGTCATGTTCGCTTGTCTTCCAATGCTAAGGCCAAACATCGCAGCACCTGGTCATGGCGCCAAGTAAACCGTCCTTGGCTAAGAGCCACCTTACATCCTGTCAAAATGTGCCTTAATGTTGCAGGTGATGAACACAAAGGACATGAGGGATCCTCTCCTACCCAGAGGTTTAGGTTCTGTGGTGATGGGAGAACATCATATGTTGACCTGATGAGGAAACTGATCCTGCTCTGTTCCATTGACCATAGGTCTTGCCAGCCAATCTTGCGTTGTTCCACACTCTCCCATCTCATCCATTCTCTCTGCTTGGCCTGGGAAATGGCCTTTATACACCTCATCCTCTCCTCCTGCTTTTGCACCTCGTTGACTACCAGCTTCCTCCTTTGAGCTGGGGCTGCCTTGTGCCATGTGGGAGGAGCTGAACTGAGACCAAGACCCCTCTTCCATGCTGAACTTGCCCCATGATATCACCAATTCAAGGGCAGCCTTTGCATCTTCCACAGCTTTCTTTGCTGCCCACTTTCTTCCAGTTTTCAACACAGGTGCTGCCTCCCTTACGCATTTGTCGCGTGACTCTACTAATGTCATTTCCAGTCTGACCTTGGCACACTTAAACTCCTCGGTTAGAGCGGAGACTGGTAGCTGCAGTATTCCTTTACCATAAAGTCCCACTCTGCTGAGGCAGCGTGGAACTCCCAACCATTTCCTGATGTATGAACTGATTAAAGCTTCCAGCTTCTCTACTGTTGTCAAAGAAACCTCGTACACACAGTCAGTGGCCACAGCAACCTCGGCAGTAGACCAAACTGAAAGCACCAGAGTTTTAGTTTGCCTGGTAGAGCGCAGCTGTCTATGCTCTTCAACCCTTCCACTGCTTGTTGTCTAACTTCTCCCACACGAACTGTGTCCTTTAGATCCCGTCGTACCATCTCCCAAGACTCTTCACTGGCTTCTCAGACACTGTTGGTATTGCCTCACCATTAATGAAGAATGTTTTATCTACTACTTTGCCTTTAATTATAGAGATGCTCCTTGATTTAGTGGGCTTGAATTGCATTAGGTGCCCATTCAATGTTATTGGTTAATTTGCCCAATATCCGATTAGTGCAGGCTACTGTTGTAGTCATGGTTGTCATGTCATCCACGTATGCTCGAATTGGTGGTAGTCGCATTCAAGCCAAGCGCTCTCCTCCTACTACCCATTTTGATGCCCTAATGATTACTTCCATTGCCATGGTAAAAGCCAGTGGAGAAATGGTGCATCCTGCCATTATTCCAACCTCTAGGCATTGCCATGTAGTGCTGAATTCTGAAGTTGAAAAACTAAATTGCAAATCTCCAAAGTAGGCTTTCACTAAATTTGTTATTGTCATCGGTACACTGAAAAAAATCAAATGCTGCCCAAAAGTTCATGTGGCACTGAACCATATGCATTAGCCAAATCCAGGAATGTCACATGGAGCTCCTTCCTCTCCTTTTTAGCTGATCGAATTTGTTGCCAGATCACATGGGTAGCCAGATCACAGAGTACTCCCATCCCCTTCTCCAGTCCATAATCAGGTCAATTCCTACATTATCCCCAGCTTTTTGATGCAACATTGCATTGTTTGCTGACTGACAGAGTTCCAAGCATGTTTTAGCAAGCGCACAGCATCGAAGAGACATTTTATTTACACTGAATTTTCATGCTGATGCTCATCGCTTTTCTCTTTCCAGGCATGCTTGCTGTTCCAGTCAGTGCTGTTTTTTCAAACCGTAAATAAACTGGACACTGCGTACAGGGATTAAATAGCCAAGGTACAGTACAGGAGCAATCGCTCAGTAACAAGGTGCAAACAGCCGATTGATCGACCTGTCAAGCTTACTACAGTTTTATTTAAATCTATGCGAATGGCACATAACGAGATCCAAACAGCTGAGTTTGTCCGAAATATACGATGTGCTTAACACGGTATAAACGATGCCTTTGTTATTGAAATCCATGGGCACGGCAAACACTATTTGTCCAATATAAACGGCTGCCTGAAATAAACCTGTATGGTGTAAGTGGTGGTGACTGTATTTCAAAATGTGAAAAGAGCTAAATCAAACCAGACTTAACAGGTCCAAAGATAATGTAATTTTTATTAGAAGAAACAATTAGTGTGGAGTTTAGTGGTACAGTATAGTGTGGGGTAAAAAGCCATTCAAGTTGGTTGTTGGTAAACTTACTGTAATAAATTTGAAGGAGATTTAATCCGCTATGGTATTATGTCATATATGTCTTACAGTACAGCTCACTCCACCACCATGTTTCTTCCTCAACAGAAAGAAAATTATACTTATGATACAGTAATTCTGAATAGGAGGACAAGGATGTGTACTGTACAAACGCTGAGCAGTGTTTTAAACTAAAGAAATCTGAATACATTTACATGACGGATTATTAAAAATGCTAATAAAATTTTCATTAAATTTCTTAGTAACTTGCTTTATGATACAAAAATTCACAATCAATGGAGAAAATTGTATACAGTGAGCGTTTTTTTATTTCAAATATCACTACTGATAACATTCCTGTTTAATGAAGTGATGGTTTTTTAAACCCAGGGCTTAATGGACACCATTTGTTAAGAAACCAGAAATTTTGGTTTAATTATGTACAAAACTTGCCAGTGTTGTTTCTGCTTTCTTTTCACTGGGTGCACTGTATCTGCTTTTGCTTACAATTTAAAACCTTGTAAAATATATGCAGATATACTGCTTCTCTTCCTTTCTGGATACAGTAATTTATTAAATTTTTCATCCATCCATTATCTGTAACCACTTAATCCTATAGAGGGTCGCGATGAGCCGGAGCCTAACCCGGCAGACAAAGGGCACAAGGCAGGACTACACGGGGCAATTTAGAGAGGCCAATCCACCTAGCCAGCATGTCTTTGGACTGTGGAAGGAAACTGGAGTACCCAGAGAAAACCCACGCGAACCCAACAACAGGGACTATCTATATAGGTGGGACGGACTGCAGAAAGGGAACCAATCTACTCGGACAAAGGATCCTTGAGGAGGTCCAGAAGCATTTAAAACTAGAAAGGGGGGAGAAAACAAAAAAACAGAAGGGAGACCACATCAAAACAAAGGCAACAACTCAGGTAAGACAGCCATTAAATCTATTTATCTTAATGCTAGAAGTCTCAGAAACAAAATGTTAGAACTTGAATCTACTGCACTAACAAGTAACTACAATGTGATAGGTGTTACAGAAATGTGGTTGTCTGAGAGTGATGGAGACGAATATAATATTAGTGGGTACACACTGTATAGGAAAGACAGGCAGGACAGAAGAGGCGGAGGGGTAGCGCTATTCATAAGAAATAGTCTTGAAGCCCAGGTGTTAAATCTGGACAAAGAAAACAACGCCGAATCAATATGGGTGAGAATAATGGACAAATATTCAAAAGGCATAATAGGAGCATGCTATAGACCGCCAAATTCAGACGCCGAGCAAAATAATCTCTTATACAATGATATTAGAAATGTGTGTAGCAAAGGAGAAGCCATACTAATGGGGGATTTCAACTTCCCCCATATAAAATGTGAAAACCCGGTGGGGAGCACGACGGATGAAATTGAAATGGTGGAAATGACAAATGACAGATACTAACAGAAGTAGATTGGAGTAAAATAGAGAAAACATCCACAGAAAAGGGATGGCTGTTTTTCAAAAATGTAGTACTAGATGCGCAAAACAATTACATCCCAAAAGTAGGCAAATCTAAAACAAAATGGCCAAAATGGTTTAATAGATCAATTAAAAAAAATATTCATCAAAAAAAGGCACTTTACAAAGCGTTTAAAAAGGACCAAAAACAAAAGTACACAGAAAGAGTACTTGGAACTGCAAACACAAGTCAAAAAGGAAGTTAAAGGCCAAGAGAGAGATAGAAATCAATATTGCTAAGGGGGCTAAAACCAATTCCAAAATGTTTTTCCAGTATTACAACAGCAAGAGAACATTCAAAGAGGAGGTTAAATGTCTAAGAGACACAAATGGCAAAATCATAGACGAAGAAAAAAAAAAAAGCAAATATATTAAATGATTACTTTTCACAGGTTTTTACAAAGGAGGACACAGACAACATGCCCCACATGTCGACCTGTTCCTATCCAGTTTTAAATAACTTTAGCATAACAGAGGCAGAAGTGTTAAAGGGACTAGGAGCTCTTAAAATAAACAAATCCCCTGGGCCGGATGAGATCCTCCCAATAGTACTCAAAGAAATGAAAGAAGTTATTTACAAACCGCTAACCAAGATCATGCAACATTCTCTTGACACAGGGGTTGTACCGACAGACTGGAAAATTGCAAACGTAATACCGATCCACAAAAAGGGAGTCAAAACAGAACCAGGTAACTACAGACCAAGAAGCCTGACTTCTAACCTGCTTGATTTTTTTGAGCATGCAACATCGACTATGGACATGGTTTATTTAGATTTCCAGAAAGCTTTTGACAAAGTCCAGCATAAAAGATTAATTCTCAAACTGAATGCAGTAGGGATTCAAGGAAATGCCTGCACATGGATTAGGGTTAACATGTAGAAAACAGAAAGTACTGATTAGAGGAGAAACCTCAAAATGGAGCGAGGTAACCAGTGGTGTACCACAGGGATCAGTATTAGGTCCTCTGCTATTCCTAATCTACATTTATGATTTAGATTCTGGTATAGTAAGCAAACTTGTTAAATTTGGAGACGACACAAAAATAGGAGGAGTGGCATACACTGTTGCAGCAGCAAAGGTCATTCAAAATGATCTAGACAGCATTCAGAGCTGGGCAGACACATGGCAAATTACATTTAATAGAGAATAGTGTAATGTACTGCACGCAGGCAATACAAATGTGCATTACAAATATCATATGGGAGATACTGAAATTGAAGAAGGAATCTATGAAAAAGACCTAGGAGTTTATGTTGACTCAGAAATGTCTTCATCTAAACAATGTGGGGAAGCTATAAAAAAGGCCAACAAGATGCTCGAATATATTGTGAGAAGTGTTGAATTTAAATCAAGGGAAGTAATGTTAAAACTTGCATTAGTAAGACCTCACCTAGAATATTGTGTTCAGTTCTGGTCACCTCGTTACAAAAAGGATATTGCTGCTCTAGAAAGAGTGCAAAGAAGAGCAACCAGAATTATCCCGGGTTTAAAAGGCATGTCGTATGCAGACAGGCTAAAAGAATTGAATCTATTTAGTCTTGAACAAAGATGACTACGTGGTCATCTGATTCAAGCATTCAAAATCCTAAAAGGTATAGACAATGTCGACCCAGGGGACTTCTTTGACCTGAAAAAAGAAACAAGGACCAGGGGTCACAAATGGAGATTAGATAAAGGGGCATTCAGAACAGAAAATAGGAGGCACTTTTTTACACAGAGAATTGTGAGGGTCTGGAACCAACTCCCCAGTAATGATGTTGAAGCTGACACCCTGGGATCCTTCAAGAAGCTGCTTGATGAGATTCTGGGATCAATAAGCTACTAACAACCAAATGAGCAAGATGGGCTGAATGGCCTCCTCTCGTTTGTAAACTTTCTTATATTCTTAAGTATTCACCCCCCTTGGACATTTTCAGTTTGTTGTGTTACAAGCTGAATTTTTTTTCCTTTGATTTACACAACCTACTCAACACTTTGAAGAGGCACGACAATTTTTATTGTGAAACAGTTAATGAAAAATAAAAAAAACTGAAATGTCTTGGTTAGATAAGTATTCTACCCCGAGTCAATACTTGGTAGAACGACCTTTGGCAGCAATTACAGTTGGGGTAAGTCTCTACCAGGTTTGCACATCTGGATCGTGCAATATTCGCCCATTCTTCTTGGCAAAATTGTTCAAGCTCTGTCAAGTTGGATGGGGATCGTTGGTGGACAGCAATCTTCAAGTCTTGCCACAGATTGTCCAGGCTTTGACTGGGCCAGTAGGACATTCACTTTCTTGTTTTTAAGCCACTCCAGTGTCGCTTTGGCTGTGTGCTTGGGGTCATTGTCATGCTGAAAGGTGAATCTCCGTCCCAGTCTTAGGTCTTTTGCAGACTGAAGCAGGATTTACCTGTATTTAGCTCCATCCATTTTGCCCTCTACCCTGACAAGCTTCCCACTCCCTGCCGATGAAAAGCATCCTCATAGCATGATGCTGCCACCACCAAGCTTCACATTAGGGATGGTGTTACCTGGGTGATGTGCTGTGTTGGGTTTTTTCAGAAATGGCTTCCTTCTTGCCACTCTTCCATACAGGCCAGATTGGTGGAGTACCTGAGCTACTGTTGACACATGGACAGTTTCTTCCATCTCAGCCATGGAACGCTGTAGGTCTTACAGAGTTGTCATTGGCTTCTTGCTGGCTTCTCTGACTAGTGCCCTTCTTACCCGGCTGCCCAGTTTGGGAGCACGGCCTGCTCTGAGCAGATTCTGGGTGGTGCCATATACCTTCCACTTCTTAATGATCGACTTGACTGTGCTCCAAGGGATGTTCAATGCCTTTAAAATTTTTTATACCCCTCCCCTGATCTGTGCCTTTCCACAACTTTATCCTGGAGTTGTTTTGAAAGCTCCTTGGTCTTCATGGTAGTATCTTTGCTTTGAATGCACTACCCAACTGTGGGACCTTACAGAGACAGGTGTATTTAATCTGAAATCATGTGAACCACTTTTATTGCACACAGATGGACTCCATTTAACTTATTGCGTGAATTCTGAAGGCAATTGGTTGCACCTGAGCTTATTTAGGAGTGTCATAGCAAAGGGGGTGTATACTTATCTAATGAAGACTTTTCAGGTTTTTATTTAATTGATTTGTTCCCCCCCCATTTTTCAAACATTGAAAGTGTTGAGTAGGTTATGTAAATCAAAAGGAAAAAAAAATCTCATTTAAATGCCTAAAGGTTGTAACACAACAAACTGAAAACGTCCAAGGGGGTGAATACTTACTATAGGCACTGTATGTATATCACATATATTTAAGTTTGGCATAAAATATCCATCATACTTTGAATGCCACCTGTAGCACAGAATCTTCACTGCCACCGGCAAAGCTGCAAAATCTCAAAATCCTGTGATAATTCTTCACATAAATCCAATGCTGTTTGTGCATTTAGTTGGATACAAGTAATAATCTGATCATCTGTTGGGTCCAAAAAACGAATACAGGGTCGTTATAAATCTCCATGTGTTTCTACAACTGTTTAAAATAACGTACCTGTCATTTTTCTTTTCACTGTTAACATCCTGACAACTTTTTACACTTACTACTTTAAAAGTCTGCTTCATAGCTCTTTTAAAAATGTCTGCTCTAGTGAACTGGGGTTTGAGATCTTTGTGTATAAAAGGCAAATAGAATATTAGGTTATATAGCCAAGACAGCTGAATTCAATTCAAGAGGTTATATTAATTATACAATGGCCTTTTCTTGTTCTAGAATGTATGTTCTTATAAAATAATAACTTGCATATTATTGCTGATATAAGGAACAATTTAATTTAAAACATGTGGACAACCCGTTTTAATCTGTGAAAATAACAAAAATGAATTTGGCCTAAGGAGGCTGTGTGGTCCAGTGGTTAAAGAAAAGGGCTTGTAACCAGGAGGTCCCCGGTTCAAATCCCACCTCAGCCACTGACTCATTTATTGTGTGACCCTGAGCAAGTCACTTAACCTCCTTGTGCTCCGTCTTTCGGGTGAGACGTAATTGTAAATGACTCTGCAGCTGATGCATAGTTCACACACCCTAGTCTCTGTAAATTGCCTTGGATAAAGGTGTCTGCTAAATAAACAAATAATAATAATTTGTAAAGTGCATTCTTATGATAAACTTAGCCTTTTACAATACATTTATTTCTGAAAATATTAAGCAAAACACAATTGTTATTGTATTTATTTTGAACTGGAGCATATGTGCGAGTATGCATGTATGAAAAGTATTTATTTATTTATTTATTTATTTATTTATTTTTAAAAGACTGCTGAAAGTACTCTAATGACAGGTACTGTATGATGGATTTAGCTTGTGGTGCCAGGCCTCCACAGCACCAAATCTCAATGTCCGCCTACACTCAACCTTAATGTGTCATTTACTCAAGCTTCACGCTACAAACACGGACCATTTCGGCAATCTCCATGCCATGCTTACTCTACATTAATGCAGGAATCCTGCATGAATCATTACTTTTATAAGAACATAAGAAAGTTTACAAACGAGGAGGCCATTCAGCCCATCTTGCTTGTTTGGTTGTTTGTAGCTTATTGATCCCTGAATCTCATCAAGCAGCTTCTTGAAAGATTCCAGGGTGTCAGCTTCAACAACATTACTGGGGAGTTGGTTCCAGACCCTCACAATTCTCTGTGTAAAGAAGTGCCTCCTATTTTCTGTTCTGAATGCCCCTTTATCTAATCTCCATTTGTGACCCCTGGTCTTTGTTTCTTTTTTCAGGTCAAAAAAGTCCCCTGGGTCGACATTGTCTATACCTTTTAGGATTTTGAATGTTTGAATCAGATCACCGCATAGTCTTCATGTACTGTAGTGTTTTTGTCAAGACCCAGAGAAATGGCGTAAACTGGCTATTATCACCTCATAGGCTATCAAGCCTTTTGAAAAAATACTATCTCCTATGTACTGTATGCATACCGAGGCATTGAGAGACAGAGGAAGGGGGGTGAGTTAAATGAATAGTACATACTCATCTCTTTGAAGAGCCTTGCAGAAAATGTCACATTTGAGTGCCTCAATATCAACTTCTTCCTGTATTTGTGAAAAGTGTGCATTAAATTTCAAACCAACATGAGAAATTCAATTCATAAAACATTACTGTTTCAGTAAATATATTGTAGCACTATGCAAAGATGCATTCAAATATTATGGATCAGCATTGACTCACATAGCAACATTGGAATTACTGTAGGTGCTCCTGGAGGCTCTGCTAACGTTTCCATACCTGATCAATGTACTCCAGAAGATCAAGTGCTTTCTTGAAATCGTACTCATTAGCTCTTCTATTCTCATCACAGATGTAAAGCTTCAACACAAAAACATTTAAAATTGAAAGACAATACAAATACTATAACTATCTTAATTTACGACTTACTCACAAGTCAATACATAGATTGCTAATAAAACTTAAATCATAACCCAAATTTTATTTTATTTTTAAAAGCACCAAGGCAGAACTGATTTGTACTGTTTCAATTGGACTATAGTGTGAGCTATTCTTGAAGTGAAATGACCAAGATGGTAAATTAGAAAAATGTATTCATATAAAGTTGTGCTCAATTTATTGGAATTACCATTGGAAGCCAGCAATAAAATGCACATTTAAATTCTGGGGTGGAAGCATTGTGACCAAGCTATGTCCAACCCCATTCTGAACATGTGCCTTATCGCAGAAGCTTAAAATCAGTAAAGGGTGTGTAAATGTATTATGCAAAATAGTATAAAATGTTGTATGCTGTATATAAAATATGGCAAAAATCATCAGGTTCGACTTAAAGCCCCCGTTCCTTTTTTACCTTTAAATTTACCTATCACCTCATAGTTGCTGCAATAAAGGGATCAGTATACCTGATCCCTTTTTCATTTCAAATTACACAGAGCTCACTCATCTATCCCATTGCCAAACTATAAGAAAATGGGGTTCACTACAGCTGGAAGCACGTGAAAGATCAATGCTCTGTGATCAAGCATTATACCTGATAGCACTTACATTGATGAGATTGTGAGCAGTCAGTAAGGGCATGGTGTCAGGAATCAGCTGCTTCTCATCCAGGAGCTGTTTAGGCAGCGTCTCCTGGTGGAGTAGGAAGCACTCCTGCTCAGCTATCTCTGAGGACAAACAACATTCAGCATCTTTTTACAGCCTTCAGATCTAAACCTTGGTAACTGGTTGCAATCACTAACACTATGCCCCCTATTGTCTCGCAGTACAAATTACAGTTTTACATTATACAGTCCCATTAATCTTTTGTTACTGGTATGCTTTTTACTGGCAATATTTATGGATGGATAATAAAAGAAACACCCGCCCATATACTCACACACAAAACAAACAAACAAACAAAAACGTACATTATGCAGTTATCAGCTTTGCTGAACTCATTGTTTGCTGAAATTACAATTACAATATTTTCTTCAATTGCAATTATACTGCAACCAATAATCAAAAGGTACAAATACAGAAACATACTATACAACTTTTACTTTGTCATTTAGCAAAATTATGACAATATGCAGTGGATCACATGTTTATCAAATTCTGAAAAAGTATGACAAAAGATGTGTAATTGAACTGTAATTGAAGTACAGTATATGTCATAATAACAATTATGCAGGTGTGTGCCAAGGTTCATCTACAAATACAATGACATTATAATTGCATTTAATTATATATTACACAATTCCAATTGTAATTGACCCCAGGACTGCTCAGAGCTATCTTACCTTCCACCTTTTCCTGCACTAAATCTTCAGGAAAGTCAGATGCCAGGGCTGCCAGTTTACTGAGACTGAGAAGAGTCTTCTTTTTCGCAAAGTATCGTGTCTCTGTGTTTGCTAATGCATACAGTGTCTTATGTGCCTAGAAAAACCAAAACAAATAAAACATTAAAATGTGTGCAAAATATATGCCGCCTGTTATTTCATAGAACATTACGGGCCCTATTTAGCAATGTTCGCAAACCCAATCGCAAAAACCTTTTTTTGCTGACAGTTAGCACACCAAAATCAGGAGCATGAGTGGGTAAACAAACTTTGCACACCTATGTGATTTAGCAACCATGTTTTAGTGCCCACCCGGCAGCGATTTAGCAAACTATCAACAGTGTTAGCGTTTGCGTTTCAAT
Organism: Huso huso; assembly: GCA_036884735.1. NCBI lineage: Eukaryota > Metazoa > Chordata > Actinopteri > Acipenseriformes > Acipenseridae > Huso > Huso huso. Next base: position 46,485,445 of record CM072667.1, on the reverse strand, counting down.
TGAGATGTGAAAACCAAGTCTAAATTGTATGCAAATTACATGATTGATTGACTATAAAATACCACTGAAACTACCAGGGAAGCAGGTAAAGAAAAGAGAGAAAAAAGAGAAATAATATGCACACTGGATTTTTACGTGGCCAGACAAAGGCAGCGTTTACATGCACAAGTCATGACAATTTTCCTCACAACCGGTTTGCCGTACTTTTCAGGAAATGCGTTGCTATGCAGTTCTGATTTAGGAAAAACAAAAAAAATTGTCCATACCAATGCAGATTACTCAATTCATAGTCATTTAGGGGAGGGGATATTTAAATGTCTGTGTCTGCTTACTAAAGTAGGAAAAGAACGAATATCGTGAGGAGAGCTTCATGTGTTGCCATGAAGATAAAAACATTTAACAAGAGAAATTAATTCACGTGTTGTCGCGCACATTCTGAATTACATCACGCATCAGCTACTTGTTTGTCTGGTTACCTTTCCAACACACACAAAATTATATAATTTATATTTGTGTGTGTGTGTGTGTGTGGAACATCTAAAAGTTACATTTCATTAACACTAGAACCGCCTTTTACAATACATGCAGAATTCAGCACTACATGGCAATGCCTAGAAGTGGAACAACGGCAGGATGCACCATTTCTCCACTGGCTTTTACCATGGCAATGGAAGTAATCATTAGGGCATCAAAATGGGTAGTGGGAGGAGAGTGCTTGGCTTCTGGAACGCAACTACCACCAATTTGAGTATACACGGATGACATGACAACCATGACTACAACAGTAGCCTGCACTAATAGGTTATTGGGCAAATTAACCAATAACAATGACTGGGCACGAATGCAATTCAAGCCCACTAAATCAAGGAGCATCTCTATAATTAAAAGGTAAAGTAGTAGATAAAAGGTTCTACATTAAATGGTGAGGCAATACCAACAGTGTCCGAGAAGCCAGTGAAAAGTCTTGGGAGATGGTAAGATGGGGATCTAAAGGACACAGTTCGTGTGGGAGAAGTTAGGCAACAAGCAGTAGAAGGGTTGAAGACCATAGACAGCAGCGCTTTACTGGACAAACTAAAACTCTAGTGCTTTCAGAATTCTGTGCTCCGAGTGACACACAAGCAAGACAAATCATGTTACTTTCGTTTTAGATTAAAAACTACTTTTGTTTTTACAGTTTTGTATGTGCATATACCTGTTTACACACTAGTTTCTTTTGAAATGTTTATTTTATTATAGTTAACATTTTTTGAAGTAGTGCTTTATATGTGGTAAGCTCGAAAATAAAACCTTTTATGTTTAATTGTTCATTTAAATACAGTGTTTCGGCTGTGCAGATGTTTGATATGATGTGCTTGAATAAAACTTTTGAGTTGTATCCGATAGTTTGTCTTTCATTTTAATATTGATGATGTTTAAAATGTACCGGTGGTTGTAGGTATGAGTATAACCGCGGCGGTTCTAGTGTTGAAGTAGTCCATAAATGTACAGTGTGTGTGTCAGCGTCTCGTGGGTCTGCGACTAATGTTGTAGTCACGCCCTAAAAAGGGAGCGGGACCATGCTTGAATTGGAGACAATAGCCACTATGTACGGTAGAAAGCACCCAGACGTCCGTGGTGCACCGACGCCAATACTCCAGGTGGTACCTTGGCTTTGTGGCAGCAAGGGCCTAGGGCCGCTGCCGGGCTTGTGGCTTAGCCTGAGGTCTTTGCCTCTGCTGCTGGCGGCGGCGGAACTTGTTAAAGCTGTCACAGTGCACAGCCGCGGGCCGTTTATGAAAACCCCTTCTGGCTGTAGCAGCCGGCTGTGCCGTTCTCTGAGGCTGCTGGTCGGTACGGTACCCGCGACCTCAGTACGGTACATGTGCGATGCCTTGCACCGGGTTGGTACGGTACTTGTGCGGTAACCACGCCCTGCGTTACTGCAAGAACCAGTATACAGGAACTGCATAGCTTCTGACAAACCCACAGTTGCAAACTGAGGGAAGACTGCTGTTAGCCTAAACAGCCTTCGTAATGGTGCTGCAAGCAGCCACAAGACGGTATTGATATACTGTGGCAGACTGAAACAATCTACCCAAAGCACATGAATGCATAGCTGCTGAACCCTGCAGCTGTAACCGTGTTATTTTTTTATTTACTTGTTTTAAACCAAAAACACACAAGAGAAACTCACAGTACAGTAATCACAATGGGTCGATTGCAGCGTACCAAAGTTAGTCTACTTGATGCGTCTAACTAGCGGATTAACACTAGCACCGCCATAGCCACTTTTTGAATGGCTTTTGCAATTCAAATTTAAATATCTCTGCGTATGTGAATATCTCGTGCATGTCCATTCTTAGGTGTTACTAAATATTTGAATTAAATAACCATATGGTGTTTCAGCTGCAGAATCATAAAAATGAATATGTTATAAGCACTTGCTTCTTCAACTGCCAGACCAGCAGTTTATGCGGCATATTGAAATCAATACAATATAGCCGACAATTTTGTCTGGGCCTTGTAATAAAATCAACATCATTGTGAAATAAAGTATTATAATCCTGTTGAGTGCTTGAAATACTGATGAAAGTCATTCTACACATTTACACTAGATTTCTCAGGCAGAACAACTGTGCCACCCTGTGTGTGACCGTGCAAAAAAATAAAAACATGTGCATATTCTAAGCTCTGCACAGATCAGCGACCATCGGGACTGATGCTAAACGAAAGCCAGAGACTGCTGCATTTTACAACGCAACAAAGAACGATGTGGATATACTGGATCAAATGGCACGGCTGTATTCTGTCAAAGTTGGTACTCGCAGGTGGTCTGTGGCTGTTTTTTATAATGTTTTGGACCTGGCAGCCATCAACGCTTTAGTTTTGTACAAGGACTGCACCGGCAACACAATCACTCGGAGGGACATCGTTTTGCAGCTAGCCCTGGAGCTACGGCAGAAACATTTTGAGAAGAGACACGAAAGCTGGCTGGCAAATGCCCCTCAACCTTCAGCCAGTGCCCAATGGCACACGGAATAAAAGACAATGCCAGGTTGCTAAATGCAATAAAAACAGAAATTTTGAAATCTGCGCCTGTTGTGAAAAGGCAAGTCTGTGGCAAATGCACTTGTACTGTTGAAAAGCGTGTTTTCTGCATAGATTGTACTTAGAAAGCTGTACTACAACTCTGAACAGACAGACAGCCTTTGAACTTTGTTTCACTCAAAGCGCTTTCACTTTGCATACGTTGTTATATTTTTGTTTTATGCTATTTTTATAACTAGTTACTTATGTTTTATAATTTTATATGTGCATACAGCTTTCTACACCTGTTTACACAGAAGTTTATTGCGTAAAGTTTATTTTATTAGTTTCATGTGCTCTTTTTGAAAAAAAAAATTAAAAAAAGTTTAATTTTCAATGTAAATATGCTGTTTCTGCTCTGAATGTTATGTATGATTTTCATAAATAAAAATATTAAAGTTGTTTCCGATTGTTTTTCATTTTCATATCGAAGCCGTTTTAAAATGGAGCTGCACATTTTGCGGGTGCGGCGGTTGTATGTAGTTCGAAATCTTGGCGGTTCTAGTGTTAAACAAGTTTAGTCCACTTGCTTAGACTAAAGTTAGTACACTTGTTAATCCCGGTTGCAGCGTACCAGGAGATAAATCACTACAGGTGGATTATCTGCTAAATCGGACTAAACAAGATCCTGATTGCAGCGTACCAAATCGGACGTGAGATGATCCTGTTTAGGAGGACTAACTTAGTACTATGAAGTATAAGACTAACTTAGTACGCTTGCTCATCCTATGTTTGTACAGCACATTTTAACACGAAGACAGCGCCATTATTCTCTGAAATTACGTCTAAAAACTAGTGAAGTGAAACGTGAACCCTTTGAAGCATTTGGTTCAGTAAGGTTCGCTCGCTGAGTCACAGAAATAGCCTTAATAAAATTGACAATTGTACTATTTAAGATATAATGTACCTTAATATATTGTGATACACTATATTAAGCAATTATTCATTATCTTAGGTAGACAGCAAATGTATACGGTAGTCTAAATAAACTACTATAGCAATGTGGCACCCTTTTCCTTTTTGTCTAATTTATTGTGGTTGAGGAACAAAGTGTTCTGAAGAGATTGATTTCGTTTTTTCATTGAAATATTGTAGTAACTTTAATAAAGTGCTGCACAATAAGATACTGTGTATTTAAATAATAAAAAAGCATGTACGTCTGAAGTATTTGATTTAAACTGAAATGTCAGTGTAATGTGTATTAAATATAAGCACCACATTTAGAACTTAACGTTCAGTGTCACGCAGCAATGGGTTACCGGCAAGTTAAAATGCAAGTATGATCCGTGTGCGGAATGTGCATAAAAAGACATGTAGGAGGCTACAATTATATCATGAATATAGGTGTACTTTTACTTAAACGTAATAAAAACGCCTTTACCATTTTATCATTAATATATTTGTTTTTTTCTATACCTTTTCATACTTCTGCCTTTTTTGCCAGTTCAATATCTTCAATGTTTTTTTTTTTTTTTTTTTTTTTTTCAAATGCTAGTAATGTAAATTTTCAGGATTAGCTTTTTGGTATGCTGCAATCAGGACTAAGTACAGAGCTGCAGGATTTGCTAGACCACAAGTCATTGGTACGCTGCAAATCGACCCAATAATAATTCAAATAATAATAAACCCGTACACAAACTAAGTTTTATTTAATTAGTCAGCGCAGAGCTGTCGAGCCCAGCAGCTGTGCTTGTCTTCAGCGCAAGACAGAAACACAACACACAAGAAAATACTCACAAACACAGTAATAAACAATTACAGTTCAGAAATAATATCGTTCCCAAAATGAATTTTTTTTTTTTTTTTTTTTTTTTTTTTTTTTTTTTTTTTTTAACTCCAGCTGGAGCTATTAGTAGCCTGTAGGAGAGCACAAGTCAGCCGATTCAAGCTGCTTGATCCCTGGAAGGGGCAGCAGAAGCTGCCAGCTCCATGCGGGGCACAAGACCGCTACGGGAAGTAACAAGCAACAGGTTGTGTGCAAAACTACGTATAATTAGTAAATTAAAAATACAACATTTAAAAAAATTATTATCGTGTTAGTAGCGAAATATATGCAGATAAAAGTAACCGGTACTTATCAGTATAGTGTATTCCTTTCGTCAGGATCCAAAAGGAAAATTATACTAGTACCTGTGTTTGCAGTCTTCTTATGCTCGGGGGCACGCAGCTTTAGTATATTATTCAGTAATGGTTACATTTCGTACTTTACAGGGAACCACTGAAGCGGTGGCTTCTGACCTGCTGCACAACCCCACGAGCCCTGCTGAACAGAGATATAACCGTACCTTTAAATGTGCTCGTACTGTAATTGAGCGAACATTTGGAATCCTCAAAATGCAATTCTGATGTTTGGATGTCTCTGGGGGAACACTACAAGTACACTCCTCAGAGGGTTAGCAATATCATCATTGCTGGTTGTGTTTTACATAACATAGCTCCCTGTAATGGATGTGATGTTGAACTTAGAGGAAAGATTACAGGGTTTGAGGAAAGCAGATGTTGAACTTGAAGACCCAGTGGTGGAGGTTGCTGATGAAGTTCAGACAAAGCCTTATACGTTACTTTTTTCTATTTTGTAGCCTCGCTTGAGGGGCTTGCTCATCCTCATCACTTGGGCTGCTGGAGAACTAATTTCTTTGCACTTTTGTCTCCTTCCATTTTTTTGGTTTCAAAATGCCTTCCATTCGATATCGCAGACGCACAGGTGCTCTTAAAGGGAATGTTGAATCCTCATTGGTTGTAACCCCCCCCCACCCGGCTGGGTGCATGATTCGTCATTTGATGTAAGTTAGCCCATGCATGAGCCCCACTTCTACATCACGTTTTCGTGCACAATCGCGGTGGTTCGTTAACGCTGTGAGCTGCGCACATATTTGCTAAGATATCTGAAAAACACGAGTTTAGGGCAGTGGTACTCAATTACTTTCTCTGACGGGCCAGATAAGGCAATGTCCAAACCTTGGGGGGGCCACAGGGCACTCATGATGTGTGTAGTGGTGGGGGGGTTGTTTAAATGGTCATGAAAGTCTGACTATCCAATCTTTACATACCGTAACAAAACGTTGCAGCACTGCACTTGCACCAATCAACTAATACATCTCAGAAATAACTACTTAATATGATACAATGTTTGATCACCATTAATAATAAATAGAAAGCAAATATCATTTCCTGACCAGTATTCAAACGACATCTTACAACCAAATAATTATACAAATCTCAATGTAATGCTATTAAAACAGCATGTTATTAATTTTAATTTTATTAAAACTAGAAAATAGTCTGACACTTACTGCGCAGCAAGCATTCAAGTTAACGAACGAAAGCACTTATGTTGTATCAGCATCTTATTAAGCTCCTGATTAAAAGTGTAGCACGGTGTCTAAATATGCATGTTCTAACTCCAATGTGTTTAAATGTAAATTAAAAGTTTCTAAATTAAATACATGACAGTAAACAGAGGGGGAAATAAACTTCAGTGCATATTCACCGTGCCATCTTTGAGAGGCGTGCCGTAGGTGGCACTTCTTACTGTTGCCAAACAGGTTTTTTTAAGCCCAAATAAAAGACCTTTGACAGGCTCGGTTTCTTCGGCCAATTTCCTGTGACTGAACACTTACTGGTGGCCGCATTGCTAATTTTCCTAACAATACTTAGTTTATCATATGAAAAATAAAGTTAATAGACATATGCACTTAAGTTTTTTCATGTATTTCTACAATAAAACCAAACCGTTTCTCATTTTAAAACATACAGCAGCACCGCTCAACTGCCCAAGACTTTCTACCATACTGGAGACAAACACCTGGTGTTTTGCAAGATTTAAAAAAAAAAAAAAAAAAAAAAAAAAAAATGCTATTGCTCCGATAACGGGTCAAACGTAACAGGTTAATCAATCATATAACTTAATACAATACTTAAGCTAAAGTACATTACTAACGTATTTAAGTTAAATTAATGCAAAAACTACTTTCACTTTCCTGTTCCAATCACATGCTGCACAATTCCCAGCTAAATCTTACAAAATGAAAGCAATTTCCAATACTATTTATCCTAAAATATGTAAAACTAATATTCCAGAATAGGTTGTGAAGGCTTTATTTTGCTTCACTGAATTAACTAAAAGCAGAGAATAACAAACTTAAAATGATACACTTTTCATGTGTGTATTTCAGGCAGAAACAGTACGTAAGTAGACATCACTTTTTTTTTCCTCTCATTTATTTATTTTTTTATCCCTGCCATTGTAGTTTCTTTGCAATAAACAGTGGTAAATGACACATTTTCATAAAATCACTGGGGTTTACTTTTTTTTTTAAGCTGTGCATGCAAGTGAAAACTGTCAAATTTAACTTAAATAAACACTTCCAAAATTATATGTGGAAAAGGGGGCGTTGTCAAAGAAAAAAAAAACACCATTTTGTTTTTCGTTTATTACTCTCCTCATAACAGAAAATAGGATCACAGCAAAACAAAACATTGATCACTATACGTAACATTTACCTTGCTAGTTTGGCCAGTATCTGGAAAGTGTGAAGCATTTTCGATTGATGTGCATTACCTGCAGCTGTATCCCCCGATTCTGACTCGCTTCCCAAATCTGAAGCATCACTCTGTTGTTTTTTATGTTAATCCCACACATCACTTGCCATTTTAGACACATGCGTGGATTTTTGGCTTCGAATTAATATGTGCAGCAATGTTTGTAAGAA